>JAHBCN010001585.1:0-112862 GCA_019359885.1 Listronotus oregonensis | reverse complement strand
TCAGTACAAAATATAAACTAATATAAAGGTACCAACTATACTATGTAGGTACATAATAATATTTAAATTACTTGTTTAAACAGATTTTTTATTTAACTTTTCTTCTTTTTATTTTATTGTTGCAAAAAAACACATTTTCCTAATATTAAAAGTATCGCATTTAAGTTTAGTGTCACAATAATTTGAAGGACAGACGCCACTGTCTGATTGCAAATTATGATAGTAGTTTTGAGAATCTGTGTAAGATTTACGACAGTCTTTATAATATTTTATTTTAATTTCGCCATTTAAAATAACATTTTTTAACAGAATTTCTTTTGCTAGATTGTCCTGCCTTTTTTCAGCACTTGATAGTAATGATAACAACCCTTGTATTTTAGGTCTTTGTAAAACAGATTTGTATCCATCGTGCACAATTTTTTTACAATTCATTCGCTTCATTGTTTTAAAATTCCAAATACATCCAGCACACTCTAAATTTCGACAACCACCACTACTAATGTATTACTACGCACGCTATCCGCATGCGGGGCTATTGGGTCCCGATAATACTTATTTACGTCTGAAAAAAATCGCTGTTCCCAAACGATACGCTCTAGAAAAAAAATTTTTTCAAGAACTTTTGTTATTAATTGGCTATATTTTCTTCGCTGCAGGTATGAAAATATTTTTAAAAATAAAAAAGTTTATCGATTGGTGAAAATTTCAATACAAAAAATATATATTTTTAGTTTATCTGATTTTTAAAGGCATGAAAGTGCAAATTGTGCCCAAACAGTTTATGGTTAAAAGCGCTACAGTTTAAGCTTTAATTTGACACAAAAAATTTTTGGTATCTTTGATAGTTTTAAAGTTATGGCGGTGGAAACGGAAAAAACAATATTTTTTTTAATTTAAAAAAAATTACTTTTTATTAATTTAAAAAGTTCGAGACCACAAAAAATGTCGTAAAATACGATTTCATGTGCCCGGTGACATACTCAAAGGAACCTAATTGGTTTGACCTGGTTCTACGCCAAAAAAAAACAACACGATAGACTCACGAAATCACTTCGCTAATTGGGATTTTGCTTGTTAACACCTAAACTCTGGGAAATGCCATAAGCATCATCCTCAAAAAAATTCTAAACGTGTATTATGGACTAATAAGGCTTACGGTTTAAGTAACATTGGGTCACTAAAGTAACATAAGAAACAGTTTGTTAACACAGGACTTAAAAATTGTTTAAAGGGAAAGTAAGAATGTCTGCAAGCAGCAGCTTCCGCAGTCTAGGCACTCTATTGATAAAGCAGGGGGCGAGAAGTAGAAAGTTCAGTCCTTCTCCAAAAGACATATAGGCCCACATATACATACACTGTCACTATATTGTAAAAAATAATAGCACTTTTTGTATTGTGGATTGTTATAAATTTTATTTTATATAAATAAAAAAAGGGTTGTTAATATTTTTTTCAAAATAATAATTATATGTTTAATATTATCAAAAAAGGAAAATAAAATAGCATTTTTTTAAACTCTTTATTTTTTTCTCCACAAATATTGTACTAACTAAACTAAGCAGTCTTTTCTTTCCTACAAATAATGTTTTTAACACTGTTATTGAAAACTAATGCTCATGTCCAACTTTTTTAGAGATTCTTATATAGAGAATAACCTGAGATTAGGTGTCGTTTTTGTTTCCACGAACTAAAATTTTGCCCCAAAACGGCTTAGGGATGTCCCAAATTTAAGGATCGAACATTCTCCACTCAAAGGGGTTCCTAAGAAAGAAACAATAAAAGAAAATAAAAACACAATAAGCTAGAAGAAATTATAAATATAACAAATAAATTGTTTACAAGTTGTTATTATAATTATACAGTTGATGCAAGATTTTGTGTTTTGTGTAATAAAATGAAAATATTTAATGATTTTAAAATATTGGATCTACTTAGTTTAAAATGGGTTTCGAAAAAGGATTTATGATAGGAACAACCATTTTGATAATATAGAAAATTTAATCTTTTTTCGTCGCTTTAGATTTACGTTTACGGTAACGGACGTCAACAAATAACACAATACCACAACAAAATTGTATAATTCACAAAAAACAATAAACAATAACAAAAGTTATGTAAAAAGTAGGCAAAAATGGCAAAAAGAAAACAAAAATGCTGGGAAAATAAAAACGAGAACCAAGAACCACACCACCGAACCAAGGAAACCCGCGAAAACGAAGTACAGAAAGAAGGAAACGAACTTTTATAATAGAGTAGCATGAGGTCCTTTAGTAAGCTTATTAAGCAAAGAAAGAGACATCTGGTTTATTATCAGTTCAATCACCGATCAGTATAAAAAAATACATCAACAAATATCGTTTGCAAAACTAAAATCTCTGAAGTCCTGCGAGGTTGCCAGTGATTTTCACCACTTAGCCAGGGATTACATATTTTTGACTGGTGAGAACCATTCTTTAAATTTAGGGTTTTCAAAAATAAGGTATTTAATAACTATTCTCTCCCTTATTAAAAGTCTCTGGGCAAAGGTGTGCTACAATTTTAAGTTTAACCTCTAGCTTATTAATAAAAATAAAACAATAATAAATGTGAAAATGTAACCCCATTAAACGTTCTCTAAGTCAAAATTAACTTTTCTAAACCTAAAGTGTACCTCTAAATACCCAAAAACCTCCTTTGAAGACTCAGAAACCCATGGTTATGAGCAGTATTTAAAGACGGGTCTCCACTCGCGACGCGAATGTCGTAAAACGCAAGTGTGGATGTTTTTGCGGATTGGCGTTCGCGCTTTGCGACCTAATAAAGGGGGGTGTTGTTAATACCTTTATTTCTTTTTATGCTTGCATGATAAATTTTGCCCTAATTCCTTCTGATATATGTGTGAGGATCAGGGCCGCCGCCAGAAAAAAATGTAGAGGGAGTCAAGAAGTTTAAGTTAATTTACTAGTCTAGAATTAATTGAATTAAAAACACAAATAAAAATACCACAACTTTAATTACTAAATAATAATTATACATATTTAAATTCCTAGGTGATACTGTGAAATTTAAGGATTTAGACCGGAATTGTTTTATTTTAAGTAATTTTTAAAAACCCAGGGGAGGGTCGACGGACCCTCCCTGACCCTCCTTGCCGGCGGCCTTGGTGGGGATATGTTTCTGTAAAATGCAATGTTTCTTTTTTTAATATTCTATGTGTATCTTTACATTGTTTAAATTTTAATACGTTGTCTAACCCACAGACACCTAATCAGGTATATGCAGATTATATATTTAGGTCATGCGATTTGAGATTAATACATTTTAGTAAATTTATTGTGCAAAACTAACATTTTATTGAATATGTTCGTTCCACATTTACCCCATACCGGGACCAAGTATCTTAAGTGAGAGAGAAAATGTACATTAAAAATATTCTTTTTATTTCTCGCTCACCAAAAATACTTATGTAAAATAAGGGCCAAGTGTCTATTTAATTAATGAGTTTTTTTTTCATCAAGACAGCAAATTGTGGACAGAACTTCGTCTAATTTTAAATCTGAGAATAGGAACTCGGGCCTTATTTTACATAAGGGTTTTTGATGGGATCTTTGCTCTTTTTTCTGAGCTTAATTAACAGTGATTGAGGAGAAGTGATAATTCTTATCCAAATATGAGTTTTTAAAACAATTTTATTTATAAGAGTAGGCACGTTCCCTAATTCTGGATTTAAAATTATTTTTTCTGAGTAGAATGGGGTCTGGGGTTTGATAGGTAAAATGAGGAAAAGTTTCTTTGTTAAGTAAATAAAATCCTGCCTGCGTTTAGATTCTAAAACAGTTATGACCTCAGAAACTCATTTTCTATCAGACTGCAAACTTCTAAAATAACTCCTAAATATACTGTATTTCCGCCCCTGTTTTAAGGGCGTTTCGAATAAAAATGTGCAGGGTGTCCCAAATTTAAGCCTCATTATTGGAATCTCGGCAACTTAAAGAAATAAGAGGTCGGTTAAATGAAAGCAAAGTTGCGCAAGTTGATGCTGATCAAAATGCCACCTTAAAGGTTCTCGCCCATTAGCGCGGCGCGTCGCTCTAGTGGGCGAGAACCTTAGAAGTTTAAAAATTTCGAAGACTTTTGGAAAAAACTGAATATTCGCGATTTCTTAATTTTTCTTTCATTACTCTATTTGAATAAATGTTCTTCAAGATAGTGTTATTAGATTTACACACCGATGTTTCGTCTTTGAGTTGCCATCGTTAACTTTGTTTTTTTAAATACGATTCTGGATTTTTTATTACGGATTTTGAGACCTTCTAAAATCCCAAAGCCAATGATGTATCGCACTTATTCGAAAAATTCATAATATTGGCAATTTCCATAAAAAAATCATGCGTTGAGAAATTTATATATATATATATTATTATATATAATATATATATTTTTTTTTTTTTTTTTTTTTTTTTTTTTTTTTTTTTTTTTTTTTTTTTTTTTTTTTTTTTTTTTTTTTTTTTTTTTTTTTTTTTTTTTTTTTTTTTTTTTTTTTTTTTTTTTTTTTTTTTTTTTTTTTTTTTTTTTTTTTTTTTTTTTTTTTTTTTTTTTTTTTTTTTTTTTTTTTTTTTTTTTTTTTTTTTTTTTTTTTTTTTTTTTTTTTTTTTTTTTTTTTTTTTTTTTTTTTTTTTTTTTTTTTTTTTTTTTTTTTTTTTTTTTTTTTTTTTTTTTTTTTTTTTTTTTTTTTTTTTTTTTTTTTTTTTTTTTTTTTTTTTTTTTTTTTTTTTTTTTTTTTTTTTTTTTTTTTTTTTTTTTTTTTTTTTTTTTTTTTTTTTTTACACGATGTTTCGTCTTTGAGTTGCCATCGTTAACTTTGTTTTTTAAATACGATTCTGATTTTTTAGGATCTAAAATCCCAAGTAATATATACTTATTAAGAAAATAACATGCAATTTCATAAAAATGGCGATATATATATATATATATATATATATATATATATATATATAATATATATATATATATATATATATATATATATATATATATATATATATATATATATATATATATATATATATTATATATATATATATATATATATATATATATATATATATATATATATATATATATATATATATATATATATATATATATATATATATATATATATATATATATATATATGCCGACAAGAGTCGGCCAAAAATTAATTAAAGGGGCATTTAGGTGCCCAACAACATGCCGATTAGAAAGTTGTAAAATTCCTAGTACTTCCGGAGATATCCGGAAAAAAACCAAATTTGCTGATTTTTGTTTTAATTTTTTCTGACGTTATTTTTAAAAAGATATGGAAAAACAAAAGACACTTTCTCATGGCCACTTCTTAAACTTAAAAAAACAGCGTTGAGAGGTTTTCCGTACACGTTTCGTTTCGTTAAACCATCATCAACTTTATTTTTTAAACGGCACTCAATTGTTTATTGCATTTTTAAAAACAATTATAATCCCAATTAAAAATGTATAACACTTAATATTTTCTGTTAAAAAACATATTTTCCATAAGAGACAATGAGTTAGACAAGGAAAGCACATCATTTTTATAGGGGCGTTCCATATTTTTTTTAATTTAAAAATTAAGTGTTATACATTTTTTTTAATTGGGATAAGAGGTTCAAAAAAATTTAAAAAAAAACCCCGGTCCGTATTTAAAAAAATAAAAATTGATGAATTTTAAAAACAAAACGTCGTAGGAAAATCTCTCAAAGCTATTTTAAAAGGGGTTAAAAAATGGCCATATGCTTTTTGTTTTCCAAAATTTTAAATAACGTCAAGGAAAAAAAAAATAAAAACAATCCGCCGATTTCGGTTTCCGGAATCCAGTTCACCAACTTTGGGTTCCAATAAAATTTAAATATAATAAAATTTATATTTTAAAATAAAATTTTAAAATTTAATTTTAAATTTAATTTAAAATTTAAATAATATATATATATATATATATATATATATATATATATATATATATAAATATATATATTTTAAAATATTTTTATATAATTTTATATATATAAAAATATATATATATATATATATATATAATTATAAAATATATATAAAATATATATGTAAAAATATATTTTATATAAAATAAAAAAAATATATTTTTTTTTTTTAAGGTTTTTTTTTCCTAAAGTCTTTGATCAGCATCAAACTGCGCAACTTTGCATCCATTTAACCAACCTCGTATCTCTTCAAGTTTTCGAGATCCCAATGATGAGGAACGAAATTGGGACACTCTGTGCAGTTTTCAGAATTTTTCCTTTACTTGTATCCTAAAACCCACTTATACACCAAATTCCCAGTTTTCGCTCCCTCGGGAAGCGCCCCCCATAATTTTGATAAGTATGTCAATAGTAAAATGGGCGATTTTCAAAATCGATTATTTCAAAAACCATTCGACGTAACTTTCTCACAAGGAGACGGCACGGCTTTGGGGTCGGCGATTTGGCTAAATTTTTTTGTGGTGCTAGAGTGCACTTGGTATATCACAATATTAAAATACTAAGGCGCACTATCAAGAAAATCCGGCAAAAAAAAATGTTTAAATTTTTTTGTGTAGCATACGTACTTAAAATATAACACCATTGTCAAACAGCTATGTGGCTCAGGCGGTAGCGTTCCCGCCTTCCGGCCGTCCACCAAAAGATGCTGTGCTGTGCTAGGCGGAGCGGCGTTGAGCTGTGTTAAGCGGCGCTGGTTTGCCAATGTATTCTTATGGAGTACCGCCCACTAAAGCTAGGCGGTATGCGGCAAGACAAGCTGTGACTTGCGGGGACAGCATCATTTCGCTTTGTGTTCGATTGAAGCTGTGCTGAGCCGTGCGAAATTGATTAATTATCGATGTAAATAATTTGAATAATCGTATGAATTCATGAATTTCCATAAATTGTGCTCTAGACAGTCTAAAGTAATTTTTAAACTCTTCATCACTTAATATTGGAATCAACTTATGAAACTCGCCAAATTTTTTTCTCTCTACTAAATGATTTGATATCCAAAATTTATTTATTTTTCTCCCCCATCAGTATAAGATTTAATAAATTGCTTGTCTGTTCGTCTTCGAAATCATCTTCCTCAGAACTTACGTCCAAAAGATACTTTTTGACTAGTAAATTATTAAACATTGCAATAACAATATTATGCTAGCTACAACACCGCACGACTAGCTTTTGGTGGACGGTATTGCAACAGCTTGAACCAGCTTAGTCTAGCACAGCGTAGCTCAGCCTCGCACAGCACTGCTTTCGGTGGACGGCCGGCTTAACCCTAAGGTTCCGGGTTCGATTCTGCTCCATGCCTTACTTTTTTTTTACGTAATTAATTATTTTTAATACTATTTTTCTGTAAAATACTTCTGAAATTTCTTTTAGTTTAGTAGTGTTTTTTTTTATTAGAAAAAAAAATATTCTGAAGCCAATTTGCATTACATATTTATTTACATTATAATTATTTGCAAAAACCAGAGTGATAGTTATTATAGAAACATTCCAAACAATAATTATTACAACACACGGGGTTTGTAAGGTAATCATTGAAAAACATAGGTACATCATTTATATTCATAAAAACGATTTTGTCAGTACATAGTTTTGAGGCATAGATATGTAAACTAATGTTACAATTTTTTAATTAAGAAATTTAATATAAATAAATTTAAGAAGTATTTTAAAGAATAATAATATTAAAAATAATTAATTATGTAAAAAAGGTAAAGCATGGAGCAGAATCGAAACCGGAACCTTCGGGTTAGAAGTCGGCGGTAGCGCCGGAGCCACATAGCTGTTTGACAAAAATATTACATTTTCAGTATATATGCTACACAAAAAAATAAAAAAAATTAAAACGTTTTTTGCCGGATTTTCTTGCGCTCTAGTATTTTAATATTGTGATATACTAAGTGCACTCTATCACCACAAAAAAATTGAGCCAAATCGCCGACCCCAAGGCCGTGCCGTCTCCTTGTCAGTCCCAGTTTTTTCACAGGTAATTAGAATACTTATGTAGTATATACCAATTCCCACACCTTTATGTGAAACGATAACGCAGTTATGAGAGGGGAAAAACATGCTGAAATGTTTCTTGCAAGTATACACTGCGTGCGTCAGGCAAGAACGGCCTGGCGCACTACCGTGTCCCTAAATAAGGCTATGTCTGACCCTGTACACTGCACCGATTATTGTGTATATTTTATATAACTGTTTATATAAATTTCCTTAAAATGAAAAGACTAACTTGCACTTTTTTACATTGTTTTACAGGAGCGGGATACACCATTATGTCAGCCGAGACTGAGCTGACAATGCAAACAGGCCTTCAGTCGGTGTTGCTCCCTCCCGACTTGACGACGCTCAGTCTTATTGGACATCGTCCTCCTGCTCAAGGACCCCATTTAGGGCATCCGCCCCCATCACATCCCATGCAGCAATCTAACGGTTTGTACAAGGATTTAGACTATAAGCCCGTAGATGATTTTTGGTATAGTAAGTATAGCTTGCTTTTGCTTGATTAACACCTATTTGCTGTAGATTGATTGTCTGAAACTGCAAATAACTTCGTTACATCAATATTTAAAACTTTTCTCAATGTTTAGTACTTTTAGTAAACAGTGGCGGTTCGTGGCCATTACGACAGGGACGTCATCGAAGTAGGAAAACAAGGCCCTGGGCGAAAATTGTTTTTAGACCATGCCTAATTTAGTCGAAATTTGTAATACAATAGGTGCCTATATTTTAAGTTATTTTAAGAAAAATAGGCTACAAATTAAAACTTACCAATAGATTTTTAAACAAATGATTGCATCCAGTCACAAGCAAAAATACTCAAAAAATAATGTCTATAAAACCATCTACCTACTTTAAATCAATTCTTTTTCCTTTTAAGTATGCAAAATCGTTGGCGTTGAAATCGACGCTATTTATAAACTGAAGTTGACGACGAAATGTTTATTTTATTATAACCTTTGAAAATAGTATAAGGCCTGTATTGACAAATAAATATTACAAAAGTAAATTTAGATTACGAACGCTCGTGTCACGTCAGCGACGAAGTTGAACTTAAATTATCTCGAACCCCACGTTCAGCCTAAACGCATGCGGACGCCGTTTTGTAAATGACTGACCGTAAAATAAATACTATAACATCAAAAGCTAGCGCCGATACAGTCGTCAACGCCGGCGACAAGTTTATAAATTCACCTTTTGCAATCCAATTGCGATTGTTGCTGTCGCGCTCTAGTTCAATATGTTTCCTATATGCATTTGTTCTTTCTCTCTTAGGCTATGAAAATCTGGTCACACCGGACGTTGCGACCACATTTTCATATACAGGGTGATTGGTAAGTAGAGGCGAAAAATGAAGACCCGAATTTTTTAATTCTAAATCAAAAACCAAGAATACTTTTTTTGCAAATTTTCTTTCGTTTTCAAGGTATTTCACTATAAAGTTTGGGCAAAAAAATGTAAATCACATTGTGGGTGTCGCTAATCCTAGTTGGCGCTTTCAAACTATTACCTCATATGATATCAAGTTTGGCCGTTGTCAAAGGTTAGGCACTTTGGTGCACATGCTTAATAATTATGATGTTATACCCATACACATAAACAATATCAGCGTATTTTTCGTTAGTGAACTACATTTGCTTGTGATTTTTTTAATAACAAATTGACAAGTGTCTAACTTTTGACAAAGGTCAAACCTGATTTCATATAACGTAATGGTTTGAAAGCGCCAACTAAGATTAGCGACACCCAAAATGGGATTTAAATTTTTTTTTGGTAAAACTTTATAGTGAAATATCTTGGAAACAAAGAAAAATTTGCAGGAAAAGTATTCTTGGTTTTCGATTTAGAATAAAGAAATTTATTCGCGCCTTTCATTTTCGCCTACACTCACCAATCACCCTGTATTTAAATGTATTGAGAGGACGCGTCAAAATTCAGTTTAACCCCGACGGCTAAAAATTGGTAGAGTAGACGTTTTTAAGCGGAAATAAGGGAAATTGGAAATGTTAACGAATGGTTTCAAATATTTTTGTATAAAAAAATATATTTACAGAAAATATATTTTTATTGTTTTATTTTTTGGGAGGTCATTGGCCATTTAACCCTATGATTAAGCCGCCACTGTTGGTAAATCAAGCTTTATAGGCAGCATACACTTCTACTTTTAAAACATGTTTTTCTCTATCAATGGTCAGTTAAAGCTGATTATTTTTTTAATGTGCTTACCCTCTTTTTATAATATTGAACCAGTGGTAAGTAATCCTAAATTAATCAAACGAATAAGCATAAGCTATGTGCATAATATTTGCTATTATATGTTTCTTTATTTTACAGTTCTGACAGAATTAAGTAAAGAAAAGTAAAATATAAAATAAATTTTTCACACCTTGTATTTATTTTCCACAAGTATAGTTCCACTGTAAGTAAAAGCCTTAATTGTATACAATTTTTTTAATCAAATAGTATTTGAATATGAACATACAAAATCCAAACTAGTAGAAATGACATTTTTTCCCACTGCCGTTGATGTTTTCGTTGACAAATGAAACTTATTAAATTTATTGGAACCATTCCTAAATAGGGTTGCCATATTTTTTTTCAGAAAATAACGGACGGCAGCCAGGTCAACTTTGGCCAAAAAAAACCGCTTTTGACGTCATCTATTTTTTTTGGATGGTGGTCCACGTTTTCTTATGCTGACTAAAGGAGCCCCTGGGGCCTCTTGCTTTTAATTCGCACGGTCAAATCGGTGGTCAGTTTTGAGATGATCTAGCAGTGAGAACGCATCTTTATAACTCATAGATGACGCCACATAGAATATAATATTAAGATATTATCACAAAAGCTTATACATATAAACTGTATAAGCTGTGAGATTATCATTACAGAAAGTCAAGAAGTAATTTATTATTATTTTTATTTATTTTCTGTATGGATAGTAGTCAATATAATATGGATAATAAAAAATAACGGAAAGGGACTAAGACGACAAACGGACGGTTTCAAAATAACGGACTGTCCGTTACAAAAACGGACGTTTTGGAACCATTCCTAAACCTCATTATACGCCGGTGCCGCTCGTGATTTAGTATTTAGTTGCTGTTCGAACTTGTACAGTACACCAAAACACTGAACAGCAATGGTAACGAAACGTCAAGTGTGTAAATTGTCAGTAAAAAGCATGTTTTTTGTAATCTAGGAACCCGTAGTCATATATATTTAGAACTAAAATCTAGTAGGAAGATCTTTTTGGGCAAATGTTTATAATGCCACAGTCATAAACCATAAAAAAATATTGGCTCTGTTTTGGTGTTTTTATTGTTTTTAGTTTATATATCAAAACCCAGCAGAGCAATCATAGGATAGTCTATTTATCACACTAGAATCAGTGTGCATAGGTTAGGACTCTACGCGGCTTTGCATGTACAATAACTGATTCTTTTGCATTATGTTTGTTAATTTTAACTTTAGACATGCAATAAATTCCACATTGATGTAAACCCAGAAGAAAACAAAATATACGTAATTAAAAAAGAGGTTAAATTTCGTAGAAACGTCAAGAACGGCAACCCTGCATGCTGCACTCATTACATACACCAAAATAAAATAGTAAAAAAAATTGCACCGCATGTCTGTTCTTATACCATTTATTTTAAACGCACGTGCGCAGGCTAGGTTTTGCGGAGTTGCCAGTTGTTAGCAATAACAATAATTAAAAAAAAAAAAAAACAAAAATGCTAGACTTCTAACACCAAGAAAAACAGTTTTGAGCATATACCTGCTAGAGGCAGCCCTATCGCTCTGTCGTGCGGACAAGTGTGCGAGAGAGAAAGAAGAATAGCAGTATAACATTTTTCTTTTGCTACACGTGACTGATTTAATGGTGGCGAGAAGTATATACCCCGCTCTGCGTGCTTATTGATGGGCAGAGTACATAACCCTTCCCCGCCGACCAACCCGAAACGTTGGCATCACGCACAGCCGTCGGCAAGGCTGCCTTTAGTAGGTAGTAGGTATATGTCGAGGATAAACTAGCTACATATGGCGCGCGTATGGAAATAGTGGGATAAGTCACAAAATATAAAAATTGAGTCAACATAAATTAAACATTTATTCAAATAATAAATTAAAATTTTCTTTAAAATATTTTAGAATTTCTGAAAGTTTTTTAATTAAAAAAACTTCCAGATTTGCCGCAATGTTTTATGATAAAATTCAAATTATTTTAATAACTAAATAATAATTTAGTTCAGCTTTTTTTTCTTATTTTTTTACTTATCCTACTTTTTCTATATACGCGCTATATTTTAATTAATCTAAAGACTGCTAAGAAGTGGCGCATGCTTAGGGAGTCACAAGAGACCCAGCCCCCCACTTTTTGAAGTAAACACTTTTGAGACATAATTAAATATTTTACTTGACTTCCGTTGCGACTTTCATCAAATGAGGTCACGCGTTTGTAAGCTCCAGCTTTTTCGTGGAAATCGACCGCAGTGGCGCGGAAAACCGTGTTTTTGCTCGTGAAAATCGAAGGGGAACTCGCCGCCATATAGGGGTCTTTCTTCTGGGGCTAAGCGCTGTGAGTGGTTTAAGGCCTAGTTTCTGATGCCTTTACATTTCACATGGTGCACGAGGTTATCTTCCTATGGCGGAGGAAGGGTTGCGCGCACGGTTTGAGACGTTAGACTGACAGCAATTTGGTTGTACACAATACCAGTAACAGTTCTTGGTTAGATCACCGTTAATTGTGCCCTTCATCGATTACGTTTTGAAATGGTCGGAATTTCTAAGGGCTACATAGCCCGATTATCCAGATTTTCCATAGATAAAGCCCGGGAAAGCTTATGTTGCGACATCGCAGCAAATGAATGGAAGGGGAGTGCTGGCTAAACGGCGCTGGAATTAAAAAAAGATTGGCACCCAAAGCCATAATGGGAGTAGAATAGAATATAATAGAAATATTTTACTTATTTACTTTATTAAATTTTTAAATTTAACAGTTGGGCCCTCAGACTTTTTGTAGTCAATACATGCCACTACTACCAAGTACTACCCCCCTTCCTCCATTAGTGACAGGTTTTTTTCCGTGATAATCTAAGATCGCAGGATAGTATGGGGAGATAAATAGATAAAGCAATATTTGGTTCATATTATGCTTAAACACAATGTATAAGCCGTTAAATAGGGCTGGGCTATTTAATAGAAAACATAAATCTGTTAAATCTACTGCGATATCACCTGTACATAGGTGTTATTTTCAGATAAAAAAAATTGTTTTTGAAGATATAATTAAGAATAAAAGGAATATTGGCAACGGAGCATTTTGGGAACAGACAATTTGCACTACGTGTTTCATTGGATTGCAAAGAAAATTAAAATGTCTTTAAGGGCGACGTTACATTCAGGGAAGACCTTATAATTTATAAGGTCATGCTAATATCTATCTGGATTTATTGCTCGACCGACGGTCAGCGCTGACATCGGTCGAACGTAGCTGCTATATGTATGAAAATATACATGATATACTATGCTCGTTGCAGTATAGGTATCTAGCTCTGTACTGTAGTTGATCGTGATCATACATTTTCATTGATATAGCTACGTTTGACTGATGTCAACGCTGACCATTGGTCAAGTACTAAATCCAGCATTAGCGTCAACTACACATTAACACTTGAAAAAGTTCTTGCTTTTGGGAGTTTTTATACATTTATTTTTTTTTATCCCGCTAATATTGACAATAATTTTTAATATTAGTCTTGTTTACACGTAGTGGGTGGACCAACTTTTTAGTTCGAGGTCTACATGACGTCACGCGTACTTTTTTTCTGGTGTAAACACATGAGTAATAAAATTTGGTACTCAAATTTGGCCCGTCTCAACTAGGGTAGATTAAATATAATTTTCTTCGGTGCAAAAACACGTCGGTCATTTTTGGTGGACTAAAGTGACAGCTTTGATCTTTGCCAGTTTGCGTTCCGCAGAAAAAACAGCAAATTTTAGTTAACCTACAAAATATTATTGTTGTTTTTGCGTTTTTTTAATGATTTTGTAGGTATTGTGCTTCATTTTTTTGGTAACTTTTTACTTTCCGGGCCCACGGCCGATTTTATTGAAATTTTGTATACAGGGGTTTTTTGGGGCGCTGATCACGAATCTGATCATGAAGTCAAATTTTGTCGGACTCTCCTAGTTTTTAAGTTATAACGCCCCACTTGAACCTAACCTTGAATCTGCACAAATTCCTAAAATTCCTCCTTCTTAAAACTGATTACACCCATAATGAAAGATTTTATGGTAATACACTATTATAAGTGTATTTCCATAAAATCTTCAATTTTGAGTGTAATCAGTTTTAAGAAGGAGGAATTTTGGGAAATTTTTGCAGGTTGATTTTGAGTGGGGCGTTATAACTCAAAAATCAGCAGAGTCCGACAAAATTTGACTTCAGATTCGTGATCAGCTCCCCAAAACCCCTGTACACAAAATTTCAGTAAAATCGGCCGTGGGCCCGGTAAGTAAAAAATTACCTTTTTTTTCATAATAATTAATTTATTCACATTTATTTAAAAATAAAACAAGGATGGGTTCCGATCCTTTGTGAAGTTGTCATTTTAGTACTAGAATTAAACTTAAATTAAATTAATCCACAAATTAAGTTGGTGTAAATACCCCATAAATACCCTCAATTCAATCCACGGCCCTAATTGATCCTCACGGTGTAAACTCGGCTAATGCAACAGACAAAGAGGAAACATGCAGTCACGTCGAAAATAAACACAACTCGGTGACGTCGAAGTTTGGGCAGATTGCAATTGCAAATGGCCGACGTGGTTTGATAACACGATAGACAATTTTTTCAAATAAAATAGTGAGTGGTGTGTGTGTGCTTGTGTGCCTAAATAATTTACATAAATAATGTATCCAGGACCTACAGGACGTAAGTTGCATGCTAGATTTTTCCACTCAAAACACGTTTTTGCCATTGTTTTCCCGTCCCAAAGGAGGCATCCTTGAATGGAATTGTCATTCTTTGTTTTGAAATACTATGATTTAGCCCGATTTTTTTAACCCAAAAATTCATTTAAAAGTGTTTTTGCTTGTTTTTGTATGTCTTTTACTTGGTACTGTAGCGGACGCCTCCTTTTAAGCATTTGAATAACAGCAATTTGAATAAATGTAAGCTAACCTAACATTGGCTTTTAAACTTCTGTAGAGAAATAAGGTCATCGGTTTTTTTATTGGATTTTAAAGCTATAAACGTTTTTTGCGTATTATCTTATATCAAAAATAACTTAATTTTAATGGATATGTATGACTAGCAAAGAAATACCACCTGGTTGTATTGAATTAATTCAGCTGAAATATGACATTTAGGTCCTTAAAGACTTCTTGATTTTTATTACCTACCTATCTTAATTTGAAAATTTTTAGCAATTTCGTAAAAATATATCTATTTCATTTTAACACCTTTTTACCGTTTTTTATCTTAACTAAGTAATCAATTAAAAGCTTCATTGAAACTATTTTAAAACAAATCAATAGTTGAGTGGGTAGTGAGTCACAATATATCAATCTGTTTAAGTAAAAAAACCAAGGACTCATAGTATGGACATAAAATTTAATCAGTGACCAATATATGAAATTATGCACAGCATAATAAAACATTAAAATTGAATTTGTTTTATATTAGCTTTTTTATTAACTTAAATAACTAATTTACATATAAAACCATGAATTGTCTAATGTATGTATCTTTTTTATGCTGTTATTCAGTTGATTATTTACCTAATTTTGTATTTGTTCATCTTGCCTTTTTACAAAAATGTTTTGGCCCAGTGCATGGCAGGTCATTGACCTAGCTAGAGCAGACAACTGTGTATTGATCCCTAGAGAAGGATAGATAAGTTCATAGTTTTTTGTGTACAATTGAAGAAAAATAAAATTTGCTTTTTGCATATTTTAAAATTTGTTTTTTTGCATATTTTAAAATTTGTTTTCAGCTAAAAATATACCCTTTCCTTTTTTTTGGTAATTTTTTACTTATCGGATCCACGGCCGATTTTATTGAAATTTAGTATACAGGGGTTTTTTGGGGCGGTGATTACGAATCTAAAGTTAAATTTTGTCAGATACTTCTGGTTTTTAAGTTATAGCACCCTACTTGAACCTAACCTCATTAAAGCTTTTGACAAAATTTGACTTCAAATTCGTGATCAGCGCCCAAAAAAAACCCTGAATACTAAATTTTAATAAAATCGGCGGTGGGCCCGATAAGTAAAAAATGATCTTTTTTTATATAAGCTAGATATTTATATTACTAGAGCTAATAATTAGGCAGCCTAATTACAAATTTACTTAAATTGTATTCATTTTCTGCTAGAATTTTTATAAAGACCCATGTTAATATCGAACCTAGAAAGTATACATCCCAAAAGTGGTTTACTGTACCATTAAAAATACCAGTTTTTACCTATTCGTTTTTTTGTTTTTCGGATTAGAAAATGATTATTATTATTTTAAGTAAATATTATATTGTTTTTTAGCTTTTATGAACATTTTAAAACATAACTAAATGTAAAACTAACTTGTAGCTCATAGAATAATCTTGAGTTTCGTGGCTTGGCATACATCGTGACGGGAACGCGAGTCTATTCTGGAACTGAAAAATAGACCTAGTGATTTTTACAGAAATTTTTGACAAAAAAATGATCTATTAAATAAAACTGATTTTTACAATGGTAATATAGATTTCACACCAAATAATTAAAATTTAAAAAATTCGCGTCGAGTTTTTGGACTGTTAAAACGCATTGAACTGGGTTAAAATAAAGAAAATATTGACGATACATACAAAAATCAATGCAACTGATCGCAGTGCGACGACATGTCCAGTCGCATACAACCAGTTGTATGCTTGCATTAGTCGGATTGCACAAGTGTAAATGCTTCTACAAAATCCTTATGGGTCAGACTGATGCAACTAGTTGCTTCAGTCGGTCGTATGAGTTGCATTGCATTAGTGTGTAAACTGCCTAAATGCTTTAAAAACTATGTACAAGGGTGGCTTAATATGTTTTTACTCCTAACCAGAGAGGGCGACATTATTTTTATTTAGGTTGGTTCATATATTTACAGGCACAAGTGATTTTGTGATATAAAAAGATGGCCCAAAAATAAAATAACTCCATTAGGCATGTTAGTTGTCGTTGCGGCGGGAATTGGATACCAAATGTGTGCGCGCGGCAAGGCGAATACTGCCGTGGTCGAGGTTAGGAGGTTTTGGGCGACAGCCTTAGTAAATAAATACGCATCTTAACAAAAACAAGTACATTTTTTCAACAATTTATGATTATGGAAGGAACAAATTCACCATTACACTTTTAAGTCTATTGATTACCTTAAAAAGGGCAACATTGAAACTCGAGAATACTATTCTAATCTCTTAGCTCAACTGATGAAAAAATATTTGATTTATAGAAGAAAAAGAGTAACTTGTTATCAGGCTGATACATCTGCTGACAGTATTTTGGCAATGGGAAGAATAAAAGGTCTAAACTACAATTCGCTGAAACACCCCCTATTCCCCCGATTTGGCACTTTACGATTTCTATATCAGCCTTAAAGTGAAAACCTTTCTCGCCAGTCAAAAAGTAATTTCTTCTTTAGAAGGTATTTTTTTCGGTGACCTGGAGAAAATTTATTTTAGGAGGGTATAATGGCTTTGGAACATAGTTGGACTAAAAGGTTATGTTAAAAAATCAAAATAATTTTACATTTTTAAGTAAGAATTTTTCAGGCCACCCTCGTATTTATCCAACAAGATGAAAGAAAGCTTTATAACTAACATATTAAAAACAATGTTACAAATATATTTAATTGCAAAGGCCTATTAATTGTAGGTCTGAGTTGTATCTTAATGTTTTGTGATAATAATTGTTTATTTGTTTTTTAGTTGTCATTTAAAGGGTTGGTTATTAATGTTGACCATTAGCTTTTTTTCGCGAAGATACCGTTTATTACTGTTTATCTGAATATATTTTTTAACCTGCTAAGGAACAATGATAGGGAATATACAGTAGTAAACAGTTACTTTGTCAAAAAATTCTGTATTATTTATTTTCCCTTTTGGCTTCATTGTGACAGTAATTTGACGTTTTATCGTTGTTGTTTATTAATAGTTTTTGTACTTTTACAATGTTTTTTTAATTTTTTTGATTTATTTATTGTTTAGCTGCATCTGTAACCTTAGCTTACTGACTTTGGACCAATGGTGTTTATTTTGGTTCATGTTTTTTTGCTTATGTCATTCTTAACTTATTTTGGCTATAGTATTTTATATTTTTAAAATACCATTTTTTTTGCTCTTTTGATGTGTTTGGTGGATTTCTTAAATCATAATTCTTAAATATTAATGTTGACCATTAGCTTTTTTTCGCGAAGATACCGTTTGTTACCGTTTATCTGAATATTTTTTTAACCTGCTAAGGAACAATGATAGGGAATATACAGTAGTAAACAGTTACTTTGTCAAAAAATTCTGTATTATTTATTTTCCCTTTTGGCTTCATTGTGACAGTAATTTGACGTTTTATCCTTGTTGTTTATTAATAGTTTTTGTACTTTTACAATGTTTTTTTTTATTTTTTATGATTTATTTATTGTTTAGCTGCATCTGTAACCTTAGCTTACTGACTTTGGACCAATGGGCTGGGCCGAGTGCTGGGCAAACTAGTCAGCAACAGAGTTTAAAAATATTTCTTTAGTTTTTGCACATTTTATTGAGTTAGTTTAGTTAAAATTTTAAAGAGTTTCAATATAACTGATATGACTAGTTTTATTTTTGCTGGTTTTCCAATTAATTTTCAGTCTATCCACTAGATCTTGCAATTCTTTACTGCACTTTTAACACAGTGCTCTGCAATATAGTTTGCCAACCAGGTTCTTTTTTATAAAATGTTGCCAAATACTAAATATCTTTTTCTGCCCTGGTTTGATATGATGCTACATTACCCTCAGAAACAAACACCTTTCTGATAACTAGAATACATGCATTTATACAGCCGGACTGCGGGAACGAAATTTTCTCGTTAAGACTAGTCGCATATTGCTTTTTATCTTTACTATCCATGCCTGAAAAGATTTGTTAGCTTGATAAAACAAGATATAACAATTAGAATTGTTAGAAATTAGGTATATGTATTAACAAAAAAATCGTATCTTCTTTTTTTAAACATCATCAATTTATTATTATTTTTTAAATCATGACTTGAAAATTCATCAAAACTTAGTTTGGGTTAGAAGAAACAAACTATTAATAAATGAGTTTTAAATAGTATTTTTTGCAAAGAACTCATGCTTGTCACTAATTTTAATTTAAATATGTTACTCATTTAACTTTTTAAAAAATGTAACTAAAAAAAATCTTTAATATCAGAGGAATAATAGGACTTTTAAAAATAACGTGAATTACGAACTAATAATTGCAAAAGTAATTTTGGCGCTAAAAATGATTCTAAGCATTTTTCTGTTACTAATAACTAAGCACATATTAATTAATTAATTATGTTACGCACAGTGCTTAATTCTAGGTATCCTTTACTTAATAGCACATTTTATTTCTTTGATTAACTATTTTGTCTAAAAATAAAACAAATCATATTATTTGTTAATGCGCATTTTTCTTTTCATAGCAGGCACGTCCGGCGCACCCATTGGCCCCACAACGACTGCAGTCGCGCTTCCGGCACCTGCTGCTGTTGGTGCCGTAGTCGCTGGAGCTGCGGGGCCCTTAGCTACAGTTTCACCACCAGCTGAGCCGCCGGTGTTCCAATGTCCCCGCCGTCCAAATTTAGGGCGAGAAGGGCGCCCAATCGGTTTAAAGGCAAATCACTTCCAGATTTCGATGCCAAGGGGATATGTACACCATTATGATGTTAATATTCAGCCAGATAAATGCCCTAGAAAGGTAAGGATTTTAAATAATATGTAATATTATTGTATTAGCCTCAATTCTTATCCTTAAAAACGATTAGTATTACCAACAAGCTTTTATAATCTGCAGCCATAAAATCTTTTAAAGGCGATAATTGGGAAGATTTCTATAGCAGATAGTTGCCCTCTATTAGGACCTAATAATTTATGTTTACAACTTCCGGTGTAACCGGATGTAACTAAAAGTTATTTTTGTATGTTTTTCCAGCCTGTCAAATTCACCTTAATATTATCTTTACAACCATGTGTCACAATGTGACATTTGCTTGAATTTACAACAAAATTGTATTAGACTATTTTGAAGACGTTGATAAGATTAGCTCACATTCTATTTTTTTTTCTGATAAGGCAATTAAAAGTTATTTAAGAAAAACTATTTGTAATATCGTTGCATACCTGCTACATACCTTAATGAATCCACCAGTAATAAATAAAATGTCTTGTCAACTTTTTAATTGACGTTTTACTTTGTATTAGTTATTTCAAAATGTTTTACAGTATTGAAGAGAAAATAACAATGATTCAATGGTATTACATGGAAAATAGTTATCGAAGAGTATCCGACATGTTCTTTACGTTTTTTGGTAATTGTCTCAAGCCCTCTCCATTTGAAAATTGTAGTACGGGGGGCGCTGATTACGAATCTGAAAAAATATTTTTCGGAACGTTTCGTTTCCGAGATATTCATCATCAAATTTGAAAATCAACTAACCTTATTTTCACTATATTCTCTTTTGTACACAATTCTGATTTTTAATAAGTGGCACCCAATATTTTATATACACCCTTTAAAACCTTATATTTTATTTATTACACTTTTCCATTAATTTAACTACTTAACGGGCAATTCTTAGTGCAGCCACGATCATTGAAGTGGAGGTTTGCAATTAAATGAAAAGTTAAAATGTAAAACAAGTTTTTAAAGGTGTTTTAAAATAATGCAATTAATGATTCAAAAGGTATTAAATGGTATTATTAATAGATTATCGAAGAGTATCCGTACATGTTCTTTATCGTACTTTTTCCTGACAGACACATTCCAAGTAAGACAACAGTACAAAATATCGTTCATAAGTTTGAGACAAAAGGTACTGTTATTAATAAATTCAACTGCTTAGAGCGAAATAATAATGTACTCGATGGAAGAGCTCACGAAAATAATGCCGATTTAGATGTTTTACTTTATGTAGAAGAAAATAAAGGAATTAGCACCAGGCTTCTTGGCAAAGTTGTAGGAAAAGATCACAGCACAGCACTACGCAAATTAAAGAAATATAAATATCATCCGTACAAATATCAAATACATCAAAAATTAAGGGAAGGCGATGAGATCCGAAGAGCAGATTTTTGTTTTGAAGTTATGGAAATGGCGAATAACGATAGGGACTTCTTATGCAATATTGTTTTAGTGACGAATGCACCTTCACATTAAACAATGAACCAAACGATCAAAACATCAGATACTGGAGCAAAGAAAATGAACACAGATTTGTATCTACAAGGACTCAATACCCTTAAAAGGTAAACGTTTGGGCGGGTATATTTGGACATCGGATTATTGGACCTTTTTTCTTGAATCATAATTTGGGAACAGAAACTTTTTTAGAACTATTACAAAATCAAGTGGGGCCGGCATTGGAAGAAGTTGCACCTGGCAATCAAGACATTTGGTTTCAAATGGATGGTTGTCCTGCACACAATTAACGGGAAGTAAGGGAATATGTTCAAAATGTTTTCAATGGACTCACTATAGGACCAAATTACACCATAAATTGGCCAGCTAGGTCTCCTGATCTTTCGCCAAACGACTTCTTCCTTTGGGGTCATATCAAAAATGTTATTTATACAAATTTGGTTTTCAAAATTTAGAAGAATTAAAAGTTTCAATTTCAGCGGCCTGTGATCGACTATCGGTATTTCAACTTCATAATGTCAGAACTGAATTTTATAACCGTTTAGGATATTGCTTAGCAGTAAACGGAGGTCTGTTTGATCATCTAATTAAAAAACATTACCTTTTAGTTTCAATGTGTTGTATTAAAACGTATTTTTAGACAGTTTTTAAGTGTGTTTTTCACCTTCCTATAAAATTGTTCAATTATGTAAAAATCTCATTATGTAGTTCTATGTAATTACTTGTATTGGTAACAATTGCATATTCGGTTTTCTGCTATTTTTGGATTTTATGAAATTTTTTTAATAAAATTACATTTAAGTATCCTTTGGGATAGCAAATATATTACCGGAAGACAATTGTATTTAATTTTTGTTTTTTCAACCAAATAAACTTACTGGATCTTGGTTTGGTGCTGGAAAGTATAAATTGTAATTTTGTTAAACAACAGAAACGAAATTATTAAAAATACGAAAATGGAAAAACACTTTAATTTAAATAAAAAAATATAGGTTAGAAATAAATCTAATATCGATAACACATTCTTTCTACATTGTCAAATTCAAAATAAGTATCAACAGTGTTGCCGGACTTAATAATTTTCGGCCATCAAATTTTGATATTCTTGTTCTGTCTGAAATATAATTGGGATAAATAAAAAGCTGCTTTGCTTACCAAAACTAACCATGACCGACTAGGGGCTCTTGAATTTGTCTAAACAGTTGGTCATGGTTAATTCTGGTTAGTTAAAGCGGCTTTTTATTTTTACCAATTATATTTCAGACGTGAAAATGCGGGAACGTATTCGAAAAGACCCCGATTTGGCAACACTGCACGTGACGTTCCTTGTCATAATGGGGAGTTTTCGCATTATATGGAGAAAATCAATGGTAATTTTAAATTTTCAAATTAAAATAAAAAATACTAAAACACATAATTTCTCTTCTCCGGTAGTATATTTGCAATCCCTAAGGACACTGGAATATGACTATATAAAAATTTTACCATATAATCCAAAAATAGAAGAAAACCGTATATGCAATAATTACCCTTGTATTTATTAAATGATTACAACCATTATTTTCTCTTCAATACTGTAAAACATTTTGAAATAACTAATACAAAGTAAAACGTCAATTAAAAAGTTGACAAGACATTTTATTTATTACTGGTGGATTCATTAAGGTATGTAGCAGGTATGCAACGATTTTACAAATAGTTTTTTCTCAAATAACTTTTAATTACCTTATCAGAAAAAAACGAAATATAGTATGTGAGCTAATCTTATCAACGTCTTCAAAATAGTCTAATACAATTTTGTTCTAAATTTAATAGGGGAGCCAATATTTCAATGTATCAACATTTACATGGGATTTCCTATGGCCAGTCTGGCGATGCACCACCCGGTATTAACACGTAGTGTGCTGTGATTTGGAAAGAACAGATGATAGCTTACAATATGTTTTATATTGTTTTGGCCTGGTTGATATCGGTTGAGGGTGATTAGATTTTTCATATTTTGAAATCAATTCTCAATATTTTGAAATTGCATTATTTTAAAACCTACATTGTAATATTAACATATTTTTTATTTACTTATCATGCAATAAATTTGGATACAATTGCTAAAGCAAATCAGTGATGATGATCATATTGTGGAACCCCATGATGGTTGTGAATGATCGCGAACATTTTCCCGTCACGAACGAGAATGTTCCCTTCTTTGCAGCACTAATCATGGCCTACTGAAGCTGATTTGAATAAATGCTTTTTTTGGCGGCATTTATAAGCAAATGTCACATTGTAAAGGGTTTTTCCTTATAATTTGGCAAGCTTTTAAAGGTATTATTTGAAGGAATACAAAAAAGTAGTTTATACAAAAGTTTTATGATATTTTATAAAGATTTTAGATATTCCATTTAGAAAAACAACTGACGATCGGAAAATATAAAAATCGTAAATAACGTATTTTTTAAATGGAACACCCTGTATTATATTGAAAATATACAATTTTCTCCTTTTTAAAACTATATAATATGTCTATGTTTGGATAAGCGGTTTTGTAACAATTTGACTTTAAATTTTCATTTTATATGCAATGGAGCACCCCTCCTTACGTCTTGTATGCCTTGTATGCCAAACAGTTCTTCTATGTTGAATCCAGCCTGGCGAAGGATGACGACAGATAACAAAACAAATGAATTGGCGTATTTTGTACTCAAAGAAAAAATATTGCCTACCACTACTATATTAACGAGTATGCACTTGTGTTGTTTATATCAATTTATTTGTTTTTGTTATATATTTTCATCCTTGACCAAGCGAGATCCAACATAGAAGTTCTGTTTGGCTTTCACAGCTAACTAGACCTAAGGAGCGGTGCTCCATTGCATATAAAATGCAAATTTAATGTTGAATTGTTACAAAACTGCTTATCCTAACATAGATATGTTACTTATTTTTAAAAAGGAAAAACTCAAGGATTTTATGTTTTCAATAAAATATAGGGTTCTATAAGAAAAAAAAAATCCCATTTTTCTATTTTCTGATCATTAGTTGTTTTTTTAAGAATCATCTAAAATTTTCATAAAAACTCCTTAAACTTTTGTTCAAACCACTTTTTTGTATCCCTTCAAATAATGCCTTTAAAAGGATGCCCAATTATAAGGAAAAACCCTGTACAGATGACGGAAAAGAGAATTTTAAAGTCAATGGAATAGGCAAGAAAAACATACAGAATATTATTTAACAAATATTTGGTCATTTCCGTATAAAGCGGAAGTTGCAAAAATAAATTATTAGGTCCCAAGAGAAAACGACTATCCACTATAAAACTTCTCCACCTAATCAAAAAGTGTTTGAATGGCGTCAAATCTAAACTGCCGCCCTATTCAATTACTATATTTACGCTGTCATTTTTTTTTCAGGTTAACAGAGAAATCATTGAAACAATGGTGAAATCCTATGGTAAAATCTTCGGCAACTTAAAACCTGTATTTGACGGGCGTAACAACTTATACACACGTGATCCATTACCTATTGGTAATTCTCGAGAAGAGTTGGAAGTGACATTGCCGGGTGAGGGAAAAGATCGTCTCTTCCGTGTAAGTATCAAGTGGGTGGCCCAAGTATCTCTTTATGGTCTCGAAGAAGCGCTAGAGGGGCGAACTAGGCAAATTCCGTATGAAGCTATTTTGGCTTTGGATGTCGTGATGCGCCATCTGCCCTCTATGAGCTATACTCCTGTTGGAAGAAGTTTTTTCAGCAGTCCTGAAGGATATTATCATCCATTGGGTAAGAATTGTGTTATTATTATGGTGTCCGTGACAATTTTTTTTTAGATCTTTAAAAAAGGATACATTTTTTGTTTTAATGTAACTTGCTTGTTTTTTATATCTATCTATCTTGGAGGACCAAAAACAGTTTTTTTTTAATTTAATTTAATTTATTTATTTATTTATTTATATTGCATTACATAACAAGTTTAAATAGTAGCATTAAAAAGAAACTATATTACTACAATATCATGTGTAAACAAAATTTCAGTCAATAAAACAAGGTACTAAATTTTGATTAAATTTTGATCACTAAAATATATATTGTCAAGGTACTTACATGCTTACATTTTTTGGATTCTAGTCTCTAAAGGTTAATTATTGTTTAATAGGTGGTGGTCGAGAAGTTTGGTTTGGTTTCCATCAGTCAGTAAGGCCTAGTCAATGGAAAATGATGCTCAATATTGATGGTAAGTTTGTTTTTAATTTTTTATGTATTTTAGCCAAAACTAAATTGTACTAGCGCGGCAAAACATTAGCCAGAAAAATTATTAAAAATTGATGTATTTTGAATACCTAAATAACACTAGTCTAAACTAGGTAACACTATCTAAACGATCTCTTCAAAAAATTCAAATAAAAATTTTAGGTAATATTAATAGAGAATCTAGGGGTTTTTGCCTATCTTCACGATTCTCAGTTCCATCGATCTATAGCTCTGTTGGCGCCAGTCTTGCCATCCTTTCCCAGTCGATTTACCTTACCGACAATCCAAAATTACCTCATTTTTCGCCAAATTACCGTATTTTTAATACCATTTAAAAGTATCCTTTTCTTTCCACCTGGTAAAAAATATGCTATATTCTTGTGGGACAGTTCAATTTTGAACTGCCGGCGCCCGGAGTTGACGTCAAAATATTGTGGTCGGGGAATCCCAAACAACGGCGACGCCAGTAGCAGTGATGGCACAAGCCACAGAGGCAGACCATTGAAAAAATTATCGGATGATGTTGCCAGTGTTATCGATTTTTAGCTAGTAGAGGCGTAAGGGTGTGTTCTGGTACAAGGTACAATGCATAATATTTATTCGAGTGTTAATTAATGCACGAATTTGCATTGGCGAACCTTTTTATCTTATCTCGGTAGCCTTGACTAACTCCAAATAAAGCAATTTTTTAAATGCTTTAAATTAGCGTATATGGTACGGTTGGCAACATTGATTGGCGCTCACACTCAAAAACAGCTTTACTGACGAAGATTACATTTTTACCCAGAATGATGATTTTTTTCTCTATGTAGGGCTTGTATCGACCTAAAAATTATGGTTTATTTGCCGTCCATAAACCTAGAAGTGAAAATTTATTTTTTGTTCTATAATTTTTAGAGGGCTATTAGAAAGATGCGCTTTTACCGGTTTTTTAAACTTTAAATTAAAATTATTTAGTTAAAGGGTAAAATAAAAACTTAAAACGGGTAGTGGAAAAAAATGAGCTTATAAATAAATATATTTTTTTTTTAGTGTCGGCAACGGCATTTTACAAAGCGCAACCTGTGATAGAATTTATGTGTGAAGTACTGGATATTAGGGACATTAACGAGCAACGGAAGCCATTGACGGACAGCCAACGGGTAAAGTTTACAAAGGAAATTAAAGGACTAAAAATTGAAATTACGCATTGCGGAGCTATGCGTAGAAAATACAGAGTCTGCAATGTTACTAGAAGACCAGCGCAAATGCAATCGTAAGTTAATAAGATTTATTTTTACAAATTTTAATCTAGAAAGATTGTTTTAAATACCTTATAGCCATAAGGGATCTTTATTTACTTAAATTTTGAAAATTTGATGATTCTTCAGGCATTTGTCTTATATGTTTGTTTGTAAAAAAGAGTAACTGATTAGCATTAGTGAACCTTTAATTTATTACTTTCGGTAAATCCTGCCCAAGTGGTATGAGGCCCCAGGTTTTTTACAGACATGTGACAAGTACTTTACATATTGTAGACAGTGTCACGAATTCATCTCAAAAACCCAGAGGGCTCTCAGCCTCTAACAGAGTGATTTCAAAAATTGTAGCATTTCTTAGTTCTTTCGAAGTAATGTTGTCAAAGGTCTTAGCCAATTAAAATGTTGCGATGTTTTGCTTTTTTTTCTTAAAATTAATAAGTTGTCTGATGAATCTTCGTCCTTCAACATGTTCCCTGATTCTTTTTTCTTTCATCTTTGGAGTTTCTTTCTAAGATAAATTTTCGATTTACAACAGTGAAGTTATAGTCCATAAGACGATCCTTTAACAAATTGCAATTTCTTTGAATAGTTATTGGTACAGTAGAACTTGAAGACTATTAGAAAAACATCTAAAAATACATAATAGTAACTTGGTTGTTGACAACCCGTTAATTGAATGACTATGGGCATTTTTTTTGTGATATTTTGTCATCGCTGAATGTAAAACTAGGAACAAGTGATAATTTACGACATTTTTTGTGAAATGTCAATGTTTAAACTATAGATTGAGGTTAGGATGTTAAACTTAACTCTGAAAAGCAAAGAGAGTTGCATCTATTTAGCTTAAATAAAAAAACGGATTTTTTTGTTTTCTATTAACCTAAAAACTTATAAGAGTCGAGTCAATCTGTAAATTATATATTTCTTTTGTTGCATTAAATTTAAATGCCATCAAATAGGTTATAATTCACATAATAGTTTTAAACTATAAAGTTAATATTTGACGGATTAAAAATATGTCAAATATATCTAATATACAGATACAATATATATGTCAATTTTAATTTTCTTAATGCCTTTTTTTGGCTTTTTATACTATATTTGGCTGTTTTTACGTTTTGTTTGGAGTCAAGTGTTGTTCATAAAATAAATGTTGTTTACGTATCTTTTTAGATTCCCCTTACAACTCGAAAATGGACAAACTGTAGAATGTACAGTAGCCAAATATTTCCTGGACAAGTACAAAATGAAACTGAGATATCCCCATTTGCCTTGTTTGCAGGTAAGTAGATACTTGTAAGGATATTATTTCATTTTTGTCAGTATTAAGTTTTACCATAAGCAGAGAAGCCTGGTGGTAAATTCAAGTTAAAGTTTTTTTATAAGATGTACTGGGGATTTTTTCCAAAAACGTGTAATAGATCTTTAAAGGTATTGTAATACTAGAAATGGGCTATTAGTAGTATAAAATATTTATGGACAACAATAAAAACTTGTCTAAATTTAAAATAGTTTCTAAAATTTAGACCTACACTAATTTGTGTGCTCTTTATTCAGTGTGTTATGGCATTGCCAGATTTTAAGTCTTGTTATAAATTATAACAAACATCATAAATACCGTGCCAAAAAGATAAATAAAAAATTGAGTTAAGACAGACACCAAGAACAGCCACCTTGAATGAAAAATGAAAACGGTGACATCAAATAAAAGTTGTGGAATTTATGATGCTAAAATTCGTAATTCCGAAAAAGTATTTAAATTGCATCTAGGACATAAAAATAGGTCTAAATTAAACCAACTAGAACTAACCCGAAGAATCATCGAAATCTAACAAGCCATTTTATTATAAATTTTTCCACGTTGCTACAAAGATTTTTTGGACTTTGTTTCTTTAAAATTCCATTGGATGAAGCAGAAAATCCCCAGTTATTCTTAAAAAATTGACATTTATAACTGGCGTTTCTAAAAACAGCGACTCATGGGTGATTTAGTTAAAACGTGATAAGCTATGTATAAAAAATTCTGAAACAATTGACAAATTGATTTGTTTTAGGTGGGGCAGGAACACAAGCACACTTACTTACCATTGGAGGTCTGCAACATCGTCGCTGGCCAACGATGTATTAAAAAACTGACTGATATGCAGACTTCCACCATGATTAAAGCCACAGCCAGGTAGGTTGACCAACTTAGATTGAAGGTTTTATTTTCGGTATTGAGTAAAAATTATGGCACAATTAGAGGAAAAATAGATGTGTAGCGACCAGTTAAATGTATTATAAAAAAAAAGAAAAGTTGACTGTCATGTTAAAGTTTAACTAAATTGTTTTAAAATAAATCAAAATAAAATATGTTTTTCAAATACATACTATACATTGTGGTCCATTAAGTGTGCAACTAATAAACTTTATTTGTACTGTGTCAAATTTTTATTCTTTATAAAAGTTGATGCATTGTCCCAAGCTATATTAGCAGCAGTTATTATAAGTCAAAGGATATACAGAATAAGTCAAAAAACAAAGAAAAATTATTTACATTTAAAAGTTCTTCTTAAATACCAAGTCAATTCCTATTTGATTTTTTGAAAGTGGATTTTATATTTTTTTAGCTAACCACCAACTTCATTTGTTGCAACGATATTTAAGAGATAGGGGTGTGCAAATAGCGTTCGAATCGATTAATATTATTCGATTCGAATCGATTAATTTGAAAATCCGAATTAATCGAAACATTTTCGAATAATTTGAAAACTTTCGAAAAATTACGAATAACTCAAAAACATTTAAATAATTCAAAGCTTTCAGATTATTCAAAAAATTGTTCAAAACATTTTGAATTATTCGAATTTTTTCGAATCACTTTAACGCCGACGTGGACGCTAACGCCAACCACATGTTTATAAATCCAGTTACACTAAAAACATATTAAGTACTTTCATGGGTTTTCTATGAGAGACATTATTTAGTTTTCTACTTTATCAATACACTAAAAGAGCTTTCTTAAGGCACCCTTGAACTAGGAGTAAATTGGCATTTCTACTCTTCAGGGTTTTTTCTATGTACAGCCAATATTAGCTTTTTTTTTAATATGGTACTCAATTTTTTATTACGTTTTTTGAAAAAATTTCAGGTCAGCTCCCGATAGAGAACGAGAAATTAACAATCTAGTTCGAAGGGCAGACTTTAACAATGACGAATATGTACAGGAGTTCGGTCTGACAATTTCGAATAACATGATGGAGGTTCGAGGGCGGGTGTTACCTCCGCCCAAGTTACAGTATGGAGGCCGCGTCGCTTCCCTCAGCGGACAGGTGGGCTGGCACGTTAGTTTCCTTGTTGTATTATTTTTTTTTAGTTTTAGTAGTAAAATAAAGGTTGCAGATTGGTTACTTTGGGTGTTATTTTAAATCACCTACATTTTAACTAATCTAGTAAATTAAGGAAACGTTATTTAAACTAAATGCACCAAATACACTTATGCAAAATAGAGGCCAGCCAAATTCGTATCTGAAAATATCGGCCTCTTTAAGTACTGAAATCTAAAATTCCACACTTTTTTCCAAGTAAAAAAAAAGGTGGAACAAAATTTTAGGATAGGAACTTGGCCTCTATGTTACATAAGTGTTTTTGGTGGGATCTCTTTTTTTTTCTAAGTTTTATGAATGGAAAAAATGGGGGGATATCTCATGCCTTTCTTTTTAGTATACATTTGCTCTGTAGGTAGAACCTAATCTTTAAACTGAATATGAAGTATAAAAATTGTTCATTTTCAGGTATGTTTGTTATCCAGAAATAGTGTACACTATTTTACACTTTTTTTGTGAATAAACCATTTGTTATCGTCAGTGTATGAATTCTGGTGTAAACTAGTTTTCTCTTAATTACTTTAACTGTCGAAGTAGTGAAGTTAGATAAACATTAGATTAACAAACATACCTATTATGTCTCTTAAATTGTGCCTGATTTGGGATCTAATAGGTAAAATGTAGAAATTTTCTTTGTTTTAAGAATAAAATCCTGCCTGCATTTTAAAAAAGACAATTATGACCTCAGAAACTCAAGTTCATTCTGATGGCAAACTTCTAAACTTCCCCCTAAATATAGGATATTGCCGCCCATGTTTTATGGCTTTCCGAGTAAAAATGTGCAGCTTTCAGAATTTTTCCCTTAATTGTGTCCTAAAACCTACTAACAAGAAAAATTTTAAGTTTCTATTTCCTCGGAAAGTGCCCCATAATTCTGATGAGTCAATGAGGCAGTTAGTAGTAAAATGGGCTATCTTCAAAATCCAATATCTCACAAACCACTTGATATAAATTTTTAAATTTTTCTACAGATAATTAGAATACTTATGTGAAATCCCGTACCTTTATGTGTAATGATAACTAAGTTATGATTCCACATAATGCTAAAAAACTTTCATGCAATATACACACTCCATCATTCAGGTCGGAATTTGGTCAGGTGCACGGCAGTGCGTTGTCCTTTAATTTACTATTGTCAAATTTGGTAAAAACCGAGTCTTTCTATAGGCTATTCTAAATTATTTTATCTTGCAATTACTTTAAAACACCCTAAAAAAAAGAAATTGGCACTCTAAAATTTTAATTTATTTTATTTATTTAATGTTGATATGTTGTAATGCTAAGCCCTCCAGTTATAGTTTACAAGAATACATCCTTGAAAGTACATAAAAAGATACAGGTTACTGCTTTTTCATTGCTTTTAAGTGATATTAATTAATCGATTCGAGAGTACGGTTTTCAAATAGGGCTTGCATATGTAGATATCGTGGCTTATTTGATTCCCTTTTAATATTTCCGGATATTAGTCACAAAAGATATGAAATATGTCAGAAAAAAATTAATAAAACATGCTTGGCTCAGCTGCCAAGTACACTGGAGGTACAGGTGAAGAAGCTATGTTGTGTATTTTTTTCCCTAAAATTTGAAAGAATACTCAAGAAAATTATTGAATTTGAAACAAAAGAGATACAATATAAAATAACCGTTTTAATGGGACAGCTTATTTATTTATTTTTTCGTTTGTTGAAAGTGTCTCATATCTTTGGTATGTTTCATAAAAATTATTTTGTACTCATGTTTGTTATAAATAGAATTAATTTAGCTCATACATGAAATTTGTGGTTTTAATTCGAAAATAGAAAAAAATAACAATAAATACCAGATATGGCAAAACACCAAGTTTATATTCTGTTAAAGTCTAGTGTTTAGTGTTTTCTTTAAAAAACCCTGGATATTTCGATACCTTTCAATTAATATTATGTCTTATCAAAAATATTCTGGCCTTAAAAGCAAGGAGTTTGTTATAGCTTTGTTAACATTCTGTTAGAATTTGAAAAACAACAAAGCATTATTTTTTTAAGGTCATTACTGTTCTATATTGGGTTATTGAAATTTTTATTTTTTCCTCTGCAACCTTTATTATTATTTTTTTTTGTTATTCGTAGTAAAAATTATAGTATCTGTGGAATATTTTTTAAATTTTTTATTGGTTATAAGGTTTTGTGGCAACGAGTTTATAGCTACACCGTAAAAACTTTATAAAAGGCTTTTTAAAAATATTTTGATAATTTTTATTTTATGGTTATATCTTAAGACCTGGTGATAAGAACCCTTATCAGTAAAGTTAAACACGTAAATATCTTTAAAGATTTAAGGATAATATAATTAAAAACAATATATTTTTTGACGGTTCAGCAGGTGTTTGCCACAAAAACATGACTTTGGTAGTTGTTTATGTTTTTATGTGTTATATTTATTATTTTAGTTTATCTAATATGCACCCCTTTACATGTTTGCACAGTAGGTATTTTAAATACAGCTTGCCTTAACTCTATACAGGGTGTCCGGGGAAATGTGGAAATCTCCCGGATCTGAAAAAAAATATGTGAAAAGAATGCTACAAGTTTGTATAAACTTTTTTTGTATATTCGCTCCTAAAGAGCTCCAGTGGAATCAAGTTTTTTAAACATATTTATTAAACCACCAGGTATATTCCAATTTTATTTTAATAAGATGTAATTACCAAATAAGACTTTTCAAATCACTATCAAAGGAAGTGTTGTGAATTACTCACGGCTGCAGGGACGGACAAGCTGTGACACACATGACCCCCTTTTTTACGCCCTCTATTGAGAAGAACTTTGGACAACGTTTTTTTACAAACTCTTAACTACTGACCAAAAATTAGGTACTCTTCATTTATGTCGCTAATCGTAACCGTTTTCGAAAAAACGTCACTTTATTTAACTGTGAGTCCCCTAAGTTCTGTTGGGTTGAATATTAAAAAGAGGAATTTTCTTCTGTCACCAACATAATAGTTTCAATTAAAAGTTAAACTTTTGTAAGATTAGAAGATAAGAAATTCCTCTTTTTTATATTCAGTCCGACAGAATTTAGCGGACTAACTGTAAATAAAGTGGGTTTTTTTCGAAAACGATTAGGATTAGCGACATAAAAATGAAGAGTACTTATAGTCCAGTAACTAAAGACCTGAAAGTACCCAAAGCTGTAAATAAATCTGTACAGTTTTCTTTTGTGGCGCAATTCTTAGGTCTTCGCAAATGCTTTCTAGCGAGGAAAAGTTTATCACGATTCCGACGTGGGAACCTGCTGAAAATGGCCCCCCAAAGTCCCAAAAATGAATGTCACGCGAATATCTCCCAAAATATGGGAATTAGAAAATTTTTGTTCGGACAAAAAATGCAAAAACGGCCGTCGAAAAATCCATAACATTCGACACTGGATTGATGTAGTAGTAGGCTAAAACATTTTTGGTGATGAAGGAAATTTAGGTCTCATTATAAAAAAGAAATGTTAATAACAAACCATTTTTTCAAAAATATCAATAAAATATTGTGGAAAAAAAACTTTGTCCCCTTTTTTGATATTTTAGAAAAATCAGAATCGACCCAAGCTCATATGCAATGGTAGAAACGGGTTTTCCCAATCCGATAAACTTTGAATGATCAAAAAATGTACATTACTACAAGGCGATCTTTATTTTTGGTCTAAACAAAAATTTTCCAATTTGCATATTTTGGCAGATATTAGCGGGAAACCCATTTTTCGGGCCTTGAGGGGCCATTTTCAGCGCTTTCCCACCTGTTAATGTTAATAAACTTTTTTTCTCTCGAAAGCATCCCCAAAGACCTAAGAACTGCGCCACAAGGGTAAACTGTACAGATTTATTTACAGCTTTGTCCCTTCATTTACTGGGATATTAATTTTTAGTTAATAATTAAATGTTTGTAAAAAACGTTATCCAACGTTCTTATCAAAACAGGGCATAAAAAAGGGGGCTTGAGTGTCACATATGGTCTGTCCCTGCAGCTGTAAGTAATTGACAACACTTTCTGCAATAGTAATTTAAAGAGTCTTACTTGGTATTACATCTTAATTTAAATAAATTTAAATATATCAGGTGGTTCAATAAATATGTCTAAAAAAACTTGATTCCATTGGAGCTCTTTAGGAGGCAATATTTCCGAAGAGGAGACCTATACGAAAATAGTTTATATGGACTTGCAGTATTCTTTTCACATGTTTTTTTTTTCATATCCGGAAAATCCCGTATACACACAAAATATCTGTCCCTATACATGTTATTATTAACATACACTGGATATTTTTCAAAATAACCTCAACAAATCCGCAGGATTCTTTATTTTACAAGAATTGTAATTTTTGTTACTTAAGCTGCTGTTTTCCTATTCTGATACAAAGGCTTAATAGGATTGTTAAATTGAAAGTGTACATTTACATATATTAACTCACCTATTTATTTTCTTCGATCTATACTCGGAGATTTACAAGCTTAAAGTCTCACAGTTTCAAATTGAATTACCTAAAAAAAGAGCCCTACGGAAAGACTTTTTTAGACTATAACCTACTAATTAACCAAAGTGATTTTTATTGCCTACACAAATCACTACAACACAAAAACGAAATAACCTAAAATATGGTGCAATCTTGAAATCCTAGAGAAGTTGCAGTATTTTATTTTTGTATATCAATGACCAGCTAAGATAAATAAATGTGTGGATGTAATGTATTTTGTACCTTTTAGGGCCACCAAGTTGGCATTTAAGTGTTTATTAAATGTTTGTATTGCATTGTATTATTTGTGGTTCTATTTTTTTTTTGTTCTCATGTGATTATAAAAATGTTTGTTGTTTGGACATGTTCTTGTTAGTTTATAATTCTTTAATGGATTAAAATAATCATATTTTTAGAAAACTTTTCTGTTAGGTATTTTAATGTATTTTTAAAAACATTTGTTAACTTAATGGCAAAAACAATAAAAACAAACATATAAATAGTAGAAATTTAATAATAAAATAATTTGATACAATACCCACGTTTATTCATAGTTTTTTTTTAATGTAAGAAATAAACATTCAAAATTTGATTATTCCTAAAAATGTAAGGTGCTGGACAAACGCGGGTAGTCGCCGCAGTCACCTAGAATAAGCGTAAGGGGGTTTTCTGGATTAGACGTTTCAAAAAATCATGTTTTATTTATTTATTTTTTTGATACCTTATATTATGGAGAATATATGGGCGAAATCGCTTTGCCCGGAAATCATTTCTTATAGTCGAAATACACGATCATGGGACCGGTCGTCCCGTGTCATTAAGCGCCTTTTCCAAAACTTTAAACGCGATTTCCCAAAACTCACTTTTTTTTTGCTGGGCGCATGGATTGCTCGAAAATTAATGGACCAATTTTAATGCCATTTTATCATTTTGTAGATAATTAAACTGGCTATGGTGCAAACTCGAAAATCCCTTCAAAATTTTGAACTTTACGTACGTTTAAATACAAAAAGTATTTTTCTATTTTTTTTCAAATGGCCGCCAATTTGTAAAAAATTGACGATTTCACTTCTCCGAGGCGCCAACTATAGCTACACTCATATATTTTAATAATTTTTTGGTCTCGTCTGCTTTAGACCTCCCAGTTACCTGAACCAGTTGCACCCATCTATCGGAGTATGGCAAGTATGACCTTATTCGGCGCCATTATATTCAGTGACTGTTTAACATTTTTGGGCGAATTTTTTTTTTAATGTAGCTTAAAGATAAAAGAATAAAAGGGTATAAGCGTTGTTTTACTTATTGTTTGATTTCACCTTTAAAAAAATGTTGAAATTAAGGTAAAATCGGAGCTCCAAACCAGAAAACCTCCTTAAAAAGGCTATAAAATACTTCTGTATATCTTCATTTAGATGCTGCCCTCTGTTGGGGCTGTTTTCAAGTAACTGTCTACGTGTTTAAATTAGTTTATTTTAGGAATTTGCAATGAAATCAAATTAAAAAGTAAATAATAAGTTTAAAACAAAACAAATTAATAACATACTGAAGAAAGTACAACAGAGCCCAGGTTTTTTATGATGCTATTGCGGTATTTGGATTTTTTGACACTGACATGAAATCTATAGATTTATGATATATTACAAGTTGTACCAGTTTGTATAATTGTTTCAGAGTAAGCAGCAAGCTTGTCCAAATCAAGGAGTATGGGATATGCGAGGTAAACAGTTCTTTACCGGCGTTGAAATTAGAGTGTGGGCAATTGCCTGCTTCGCACCACAAAGGACTGTTAGAGAAGACGCATTAAGGTAAGGCATCGGTTTTTTTAGTTAAATTTTATTTAATGTGATATGATTCACAAATTTACCTGTTTATCGGGTCCTTGTTGGTTTGTGTTGTAGACGTTTTTAGACGTGTCGCGTGCAGCTAATTGTCGACCGTTGTGCGGCCCTCCTTAAACTTTTTGTACCAATTAAGCACCTGTATTTTTAACAAGCTGGATTTTCCGTGTTGCAAAATAGTACTTGGCTTGGAAGATTTTTTATTTTATCATTGGTTAGTACAGGGAAGGGGTATGTTGGCACGGTGCGCGATGAAAACGATATATGACGGCTTCGTAAAATCATGCTTGAAAGCCGTTGGAAAGGTGTAAGATTATTTATTAAATTTATTTTTTTTTAAATAAATATATATAAACTTGGACAGCACTGTAAAAGTGATGTGCAATATCAATAGTGAATAAACGATTTTAAAGATAACTTTTTGTTAAATCTCTTAGGTGAAAATCGGCGGAATTTTAGGAATGTTTATGCAATTTTGAAGTTATGTCAGTGGGGTGTCATAACTCAAAAACTAGCGGGCTCCGAGAAAAATCGGCAATTGTTTGTTTGTTTGTTGTTTGTTTATACTCTTTATTTCAAATTACATTAAATCCATACAATAATATATAATGTACAGACAAAACATGAAATGAAATGTCGTCAAATTGGCCAGATAAGTAAAAAATCACCTAACAAACTTACGAGTCTGGGGCTTTTCCAATATACTTAACACTGACATAATATACTTTACATACTTAAAGGCTTTATAGCCATTTTTTCTATTCATAATCATAGAAGACTACATAGGCACTAAAGTCAGTTCTGCAGACATTCCTTAATTACTTAGTCTATTAAAAAGAACCTTTTTCTTTTTAAAACTCGCAAGACTATTAAAAACTTTACGTCAAATTCGAAAGTTGTTCGGCTAAGCCCGAAACCCGAAAGTCGTTCGGCTAAGCCGGAAATTTGAATTTTTAGCAGTTGGAATTGTATAAAATTAGCAGTTACTATTTCTACCAGTATTCTTACATTCAACTACACAACTATTATGCACAATTTTTAATATTTTTATCTAATTGTTTACATTTAAATTAGGCATGATTTAACAAAAATTTAACCACAGCGAGCGCTGCAATTGATTCAGCTGTCCCCACCATACACTCCGCTCCCTGCCAATACCGCGCTCTGCGTGCTGAAGACACCACTGATCAGTGGCTAAATAGGTGGCCTTAACCAATAAACTATTAAGTATAAAACCATTCATGAGCGTTTCATTTTGATCCTATTTTTACCTTTTACAACTCACAAAGCCCTGTATATTGCCTAAATACTAGACGCAGTGGAATCTGGGTTTTAAGATCTTTAAATAATTTTTCTTCAGTTCCTTCAACGATATCCAAGTATGAAACACACATATTGGATTTCACAGCACCTATTCGACATCGCGGTAGTTCTACCACAGACGTTATATAAATAACTACTACCACTGAACTATCCCTTCCATTTACCTCCAGATATTGTCATCCAGACAGAACCTACATTATAATGTGGAATCTGAACTAAACAACTGCGGTTTTTGCTTTCCATGATCAGTTGGTATATCTACCTACACCAGAACAGAACATACATTTAACGAGCAAGTTGTACCACACTATATTAAATTTCTTTCAGAAACTTTACTCAGCAACTTCAAAAGATCTCAAATGATGCTGGGATGCCTATAATTGGACAACCATGCTTCTGCAAGTACGCGACTGGTCCCGACCAAGTCGAACCCATGTTTAGATATTTAAAGACGACCTTCCAGTCCCTTCAGTTAGTTGTTGTTGTTCTGCCCGGTAAAACACCGGTGTATGGTAAGTATCCTTTGTTCTGAGCGTTTTATTAATTAAAAAAATATACCCTCATCTGTTAATTGGATTAAATAATGTTTTATAGGCCGATTTCAATTTTTATGTCCAAAGTAAATTTTTATTTATTTATTTATTTTTTATTTTTTTTGTGACAGACCCATGGTGGCAGAGGTTGTTTTCATACATTCCTAGGATTTATAACGGCCTACATTATTTTATTCAATTAACAGATGAGGGTATATTTTTTTAATTTCAGATCTTAGACTATAAAGTAAAATTCAAGAATTGGTCAGTGTAAACATATTTTCATTATGATTTTTGTGTATATAAGGGTTCAATTTACGAATTCACTGTATCTTAAAACGTTTTTTGACCTCAACAATGTATTGTGTGTTATCGATCGTCATGTTGAATTGTTAGGTAAAACGAATTATTTTTTACCTAATTGGCAACAACAGCCAGTTTCAAATATTGAAGAAATTGACTTTTCACCGTTTTAAGTATTTTGAATTTTGCCAGTATTCAGTAAAAATATTTTTTTGATGGAAATTGTCAGGTTTGAAATGTCTATATAAAACAAAAAACTCATGATAATGTTACCAACACTTTAAAGTTAATTATTTACCTTTAACAGCTCATTAATTTTGGGAAAAAGTAAACTGTAGTTATTTAAGCTGGTTGGATAAAGTAGTCAAAAAACGTAAGTAATTGGGGTTTTAACTTTAAGATTGTCTAAAAAATCATAAGTCGTTTTTTTGTTGCAAGTCTCGGTAAGTTTTCATTCTCAAAAAATATGAACTACATATAAAATAATATTAAATTAATTTAAATCACAATGATTAAAACTACATAGTAAAGAATATCTGATAACATTGAATATGCATCTTTTTTATATAAAAACTTTTACTTTTGTAAATAGGCTGAAATTTTTAGGTTTATTAGAATATTTAACTATTTAGTCCACTAACTATCAAATCTATTTAACTGAAATATTGTTAAATAGCTTTATAAATGTTTTTTTTTAGCTGAAGTAAAACGCGTAGGCGATACTGTCCTCGGCATGGCAACCCAATGTGTTCAGGCGAAAAACGTCAACAAGACGTCGCCGCAAACCCTTTCCAATTTGTGCCTCAAAATTAACGTCAAATTGGGTGGAATCAACAGTATCTTGGTACCATCCATCCGCCCGAAGATCTTTAACGAACCCGTTATCTTCCTTGGTGCAGATGTTACACATCCACCAGCTGGTGATAATAAGAAGCCGTCTATTGCGGCGGTAGTGGGATCTATGGATGCTCATCCGTCACGATATGCTGCGACAGTACGGGTACAACAGCATAGGCAGGAAATTATTCAGGAACTTAGTTCTATGGTTAGGTAAGTTTTGAAGTTTTTGCAGATTTATTTATTCATTAATTTTTTAGCTTGTGAACTTTACATGTCTTCTCTACCAATATTTTTTTTTCAGGGAACTGCTTATAATGTTTTACAAATCCACTGGCGGCTATAAACCACACCGAATCATCCTTTATCGTGACGGCGTATCTGAGGGTCAGTTCCTGCAACTATTGCAGCACGAACTTACGGCAATTCGCGAAGCTTGTATAAAACTTGAAGCTGACTACAAGCCCGGTATTACTTTTATCGTCGTACAAAAGAGACATCACACAAGGCTGTTCTGTGCCGACAAGAAAGAGCAAAGCGGTAAAAGTGGAAATATACCCGCCGGTACAACTGTGGATGTTGGTATTACTCATCCTACAGAGTTTGACTTTTATTTGTGCAGTCATCAGGGTATTCAGGTAGGTATCTTGGTGATTAATACAATTTTATTATAGAAAAGTCTTAATTTTTACATGGTTCCTGAGTAACCCAAAATGCTATACAATTATTATTACTACATATCAGTATTTAATAGCTAATATACACTGCTCAAGAAAATTAACGAAACACTTTTTAATAAACTTGTAAAATATTAGCTTGGTGTTTTTAGAGAAAAGGTTATATGGCTTAAATTGTCTTGTAAAAATAAATCATTCATGTCAGATAAAATTTTTTGTAGCTTTTATAGTTTTTGAGATATTGACGTTTTAAATTTTAAAAATAATCGTTTATATCACAAAAACCAGAAGAGATACAAAAAAAATTGAATAATGAAGGTGGTATATATTTGATACTTTGTTTTTTGTACCTTTTTTAATTTGTAAGTTTTTTCTTACGAATAAATGACTAATCACATGACACATTATTTGATTTATTGTAAGAAAATGTGTCTCTTTTGAAATATGTAAGCTTGATCTAAATGTAATTAATGCCTTAAAAGTTACAAATGGACTTAAGAGGTGTTCCGTTAATTTTTTTGAGCAATGTATTTATAAAACATTGTTTTAAATGTAATAAAATAGCAACGTACATGGTCATTTAATGAGGACTGAACAAGGACATATTTGTTGGTTTCTTCATACTAAAAAAAAAAGTCATTTCGAGTATTTTTTCCTATAGAATCTAAAATAATTCGGAAAATGATTTAAATTAAAACAAAGGAGATACAACATTAAATTAACATTTTCTTTGTTATTAAAATCGTATAATTTTCATATCCATTTTTAGTATGAATAAAAATAATTGAATTTATTTGAGAAATTTGTAATTTACATTAGAAAATAAAAAAAGGTAACAATAAATACCTAACATGCTAAAACATAAAAAGTCAAGATTCGGTCAAAACATTTATTACTATTCTTTATACATATTGGTAAAAATCATGCCACAAAAAATACAAGGTATAATTCACAGGCGTTTTAAACTTGGTTCGGTTGCGTATGACGTTATCGAGAGAATTATCTCTATTAAGCTGCATTTCCACTAGGCGCGAAATAATTTCGCGAGAGAATTGCGTCTACTGTAGACGCTTTCCCACCCCTGAGTAATTGCGGGGTGAGGGCCCTCGCTGCGAGCCAGAGCTGTCGGTTTTTGTCCGCGCATGAAAGGGTTTTTGCTCATCAAGTTTCGCTCAGTGTAAACGTGGTCCCCATAGTTGCGCGAAGGATGAATCAAGAACAATGCTTGCAGCTCATCGAGCTCTACAAAAATTAAGAATTTATGTGGAATCCGAAAAACAAAAATTGTTTCAATCGCAATAAAACAAAACTATCAAAATATAATAATATGTACCGACTCTCAATCAGTCTTAATAAACCTAAAATATTTTTCAATGAATCCAAGTATTTACCCACACTGTTTTATTACTAAAATATTTAATATTATTTACCAATCAAATAATAAAAACATTTATTTTTTGTGGACAAAGTCGCATTGCGGAAAAACCGGGAACGAAACCGTTGATAAACTAGCAAAAACATCAAGCTCAAATAAATACGATAATACACTAATCATACAGGATTTCTTACCCTTACCACCAATAAAACAAAATATTAAAGACAATCAAGAGTGGCAAAAGTATGGATCAGAAACAAATACATTTAATTATAAAATCCATTTTACAATTCCAGTTACACACTGGCATCACCGGAATAACACACCCCGAAAGGATTACCAATGCGATAAGCCGTTTAAAGCTTAATCACGGCTGCTTTCCTAGCCACTTGCACAAAATAGGGCTAAAAGAAATACCTTTATGTGTGTGCAATGAATATGGCGACTTAAATTATGTTTTTTATAACTGTGAAATAAACAATATTCACAACAATAACCTAATACTTTTTCTCATACAAAAACAGTAAGTAATAATGTTAGGAAATGTTATATTTGCGTTTCAGTTAGTCACATAACCAAATTTAAACACCAAGCAATCACTAAACTTGATTTAGAAATAGAATACAAACAGTTTTATTAACTCACTCGATTATGTCAGCACAATACCCAAACATATAATTAAATTCTGTTGTTACTAAGAATGAATATGCAGTGATAATAGAATACAATTTGGGTCACCCTATACATGATGGTTGGTACATCATGCCCTGTTTATAAATTTTGATTGTGGTACCAACTTTTGCTAATGCGTTTGTAAATATCTTTTGTATTGCTTTCTTAAATCATATTTTTTGTTTTAGGGTACATCAAGACCATCCCACTACCACGTCCTGTGGGATGATTCACATCTAGATTCGGATGAACTTCAATGTCTGACTTATCAGCTATGCCATACTTATGTGCGCTGTACACGATCTGTGTCTATACCGGCACCAGCTTACTATGCACATCTTGTAGCCTTTAGAGCTCGATACCATTTAGTAGAGAAAGAACATGACAGGTCAGTAACAATTTATAAAAAGTTAAACACGGTTATTTTAAGCAGTTTGAAAGCTGTTGGCATTTGCCAAATACTTTTTTAAGATACTAGTAGACTTTAGAAGGCTAAAAAAACACAAATTCTCAAAAAAAAATTCTTAGCTGTTTTACTAATAAAAACTTATCTTTATTTATTTATGTTTTAAAAATACATTTTTTTGTTAAATTTTTATTTTTTAAAAATGGAGCCACTGAAAAAGTTGTCTCACTGCGGACAGATAATCTTCGGATCGGCAAGTCTGAAACAAACAAAAAAACCATGGTTTATTAAAATGAAAGGTCTCTCACAAGCCAATTTACCACATTTAATCAAAAATCAAAACAAAAAATGTGAAATAAAAAAAAACAGCGAATTTTTCCGCTAAATGGCCCTGTAAAAGTAGATCTCAATAAACAAAACTTTCACTAGCAGCTGCGTGAGCAACTGCTAGAAATGAGGGTTGTAACCAATGCATTTAGGCATGTGTAGTTTGACTTTGGTCATTAGTCATTAATCCATATTTTTTTATTCACTCTAAAAGCTGTTTTCTTATTAACTGTTTTTGGTTGACAGAATCAGATACTTTTTAATGATGGTCTGACATTTTTTTCTTATAATTATTTATAAAAATTTGTAAATATATAACCACTAAAATATAAATTATACTTTAACTTGCAGATTATGTTAATTCTATTGAAAAAAATATAAGTTTATAAAAGCAGACTCTGGGAAGGCGGTTAATATAAATCTTCTTGGACGGACACAATTTCTATATGGATGAAACCAATTGTAATCTGGATCAACACTGAAATTTTTTAGTAATTCGCGTTAATGGAATTACTGTACTTTACATCATCAATTTGGGTAACTTTTGTTTAAATCATGAGATATGATCATTAAAAGTACAGTAATACCATTTACGCGAACTACTGAAAAAAATTCAGTATTGATTGCTCAAAGAAGCATAACTTATATAGGCAGCCTTGCCGCCCTAAATTACGAAAAAAAAATTGTTTTCTCATTTCCGTATGTTTTTTTGGCGACTCCACTGTTTCCGAGCAAAATAAGTTATTAATTTGAAATTTGGCATAAAGTTAATAATCTAGGAGAGCAAACGTTCTTTTTTGAGCAATACCTCTTGAAGGAAAGGGGGTGTGTGGAGGGAAGTTTTGGATTGTTGGCAATACTTTAATATTTTTTCTCTCTCTAAATCTAAATAAGCTATGAATTTTTTCGGATATGCAGTTATGTCAAAAAGCCCAAAAAACGTATTTCTTAGCCGTTAACAATTGACATACCATAGGTGCGTTCGATTTGTATATTCAATTTGCACATTTGTTCACACCGTAAGAATTTTTCGCTCCGAATCCATTGGAGATAGATCTGACAAATGCTTGTATAAATGTTTCATTTATATTTTTTACAAATGTATTTCTTTATAATTTGGATTTTTTTATAAACTATAAAGGCTCTATTTTCCATACTTTAAAAAAAAAACTAAAAGTTTTTTTTAACAATATCAAATCTGATTTATTTATAAAAAAAGTGTACAAAAAATGCCTTCTTAACAATACTTTAAAATGCAAACAAAATACTTTAAAATTCAAACTTTATGACCAAAAGGTTTCACATATTTGTCAAAGAAGTATTTCTTTTCTAAACTTCGGTTTTTTCTACCAAATCCCAGAGTTGGTCTTTCATAGCTGTCTCAGAAAAGACAACATTTTCTTCGGAAAGCCACAGAATTAATCTTTTTTTGGTCCAAGATTTGCGGGGTATGTTTTCTACCAGCCCGGAGTGGTAGCTAGCGTTGTTCATGATAATTAATGATTTGGGCGGCAAATTTGGAACAAGTTGATATTTAAACCATTTTTCGAAATTTTGGCGGTTCATGCTATCATGGTAGTCGCCACTCTTTGTACCACATTTAAAGACTAAACTAGCTCCCTTGATAAATCCGTTTTCATTGCCGGCGTTGACGACGATATTATCTATAACCTAAAAAAATTAACGGTTTTAACATCGGCGCAAAAGGAAAAAATGTTTCTATAGTATTAATTTAGATGTCTAGTATAATTAGATACATATATTCACTTCATCCCATCACGAATCCAAATCCCAAGGCAATTCTCAAATCCAACCCTAGCACATTAATCAAAACGGAAAAAATGTTAGGGCGCAAGTGTAAAGGTATTGGTAATTGATCCCCTACCAATGGTTTCTTTTTGAATAAAAGCAACTTTTACTCACCTTCACTGCTTTTTGAAGAGCTTGTGGCTTTGGTATCATCCTGCCAGGTATTTCTAAAAGATCCTTTACTGAATATCCATGTTTCATCAGGAAATACTGGAGTAAGACCGTTTTGAATTAGACTCATATTTTTTGTGTATTCCCTCAAAAATTTAATTCTTTTATTAAAAACATCTCGTAAATTCGTAAGATACTTTCGGTTGTTACTTTTCTTCCACTGAAAGCCAATTTCTTTTACCCATTCTCGCAAAAAACTAATGGAGAAGTTAAAATGATTGCTCATTTCATCATTTAATTTTTGATGGAGAGATTTTATGGTAATATGCTCTTTAAGTGCACACATGCGATAAATGGTATCCTGGATCTTGCTTTTTAAGTAGTCAGTAATTTTGATATGCTCTTTATTTCTTGTTGATGATACTGCTTTACAACTTTTGTCCGATTTTAGTCCATATTTTTTTAAATTAAATATTGCTCTTGCACTCACTTTCGTTGCGACAGCTGTCCTTTTCACCACATTTTGAAAGTTCAAGGCAATTCCTTCAGCTTCTTGTTGCTTCTTTAGCTCAAAAAAGGCCAATTAATTTAGAATAATGGGCTGGCTTTGCTCGTTTAGTCGATTATTTCCCCATTTTTTTCGTCATTTTTACTTTTGACGCACGCAGATAATTTTTTTTTTGACAATGCGAAATTTTAAACTTGGGGAATTTGTCATTAATGTGACAAGTAACAGTTGAAATAAGAAAACACATGACTTTTTTTGGTAAATTTATTGTTTCTCTCTGCAAAAGTGTATCAGTTAAGGATGCAAAAAAATGTCGGAACTGCATATTCGAAAAAATTCAACTATAACTTTATGAATAATTTAGTGTCCAGACCTAGGTATAGAGGTTGTAACAGAGAATTAAAAGGAAACATTTCGAATATATTGAGTTGTATGTCATTTTTGGGGTTTTTGAGGTAAAGGATTCTAAAAGGTAAATTATTTTTTTTTAAATAAGCCATTTATAAGATAAAGGAAGTGAAAAGTTGACTCTTTTTTATAAATACGTTTTAATTCATAATTTATATGTAGACTATTGTATAAGTGGCCATTTATTAATTACGTAAGGGTCCCGACGGGGCGGGGGTTAAGAAAATTTATGGTTTACGATCTGCAATCTTTCATGACTGTGCACAAAAGACAGTGAACATATTTATTGTTCTAATATTACCAATATTTAAGGGGAACAGCATTCTAGAGGGATGTAATCTATTTTTCTTGAAAATAATAAGAGGGAAGTTTTGGAAAAAAAAACTTTTTTTAGATGTGTGTATACTTTTTCAATATTATAATATCTAACAGGCATAGTTGTCATTCGTCCCCATCTTTATATTTAAATTAATGGGTAATTAACGAGAATATATGTGGCTAAGAAAATTATTTAAACTATAGGCACTTATTTTTTGGATCTCTAGGAGTGGCGTAAACCTTATAATTTTCTTCATTTGGCTTGAACAGTTACTTAGAGTTTAAGTTATGCCAAAAACCTAAATTCTTACTTTTTTTTCAGTGGCGAGGGATCTCACCAGTCAGGGTCTTCGGAGGATAGAACTCCGGGTGCTATGGCTAGAGCGATCACTGTTCACGCAGACACCAAAAAGGTTATGTACTTTGCTTAACGACCTTTCTTAGCTATGCATGGAAGCAATCGAGGCAGGAGGTAGGCAGCCAAATCATAGGGTATTTAAAATTTTATTGACCAAAAATGATCTGTTACGACGCGGGTCCTAATAAGCGAAATTTTATGAAACTTTTTTATAGTTTAAGCTAGTGCAATTCTTACAAGTTTTGAATAAGTTTATACAATAAGTATTCCGCTTTTTGTGTCATTTTATTCTAGCTGGGGAATTGCAAGTGTTTTTTGCACTGACGTATTTAGGAATATTACTCAGTTTTTGGGTGTTTCTGAAGCAAAAGCTAACAAAACGTGCCTGATAGAGAGATCGCCCACCCAGCTGGTTAAATTTAGTGTTCAAGGTATATAGCATTAATTTACTGTATATAAGAGTATTTGTGTGTATGTGAATAGTATTACAAAGTCACAAAAAAGGTATCATATTAGTGCAATTAAGATACATATTCTAAAAACACATCAGTGTTTTTTTTAATTAATTAAATTATTTGCCCTGATGTGTTCATTTGAAAACTATAATATGGGTCATCATTTTTGCCTTAATACTCTTCTGCGAGTTTAGAATTTTTGATACAAATTTCCAGTTAGTGTTAAAAGATGTTTCTTGTCCAAATTGGATAATTGACTACAATAGGGCCGTCATTCGTTGAAAAAAGGAACTTGGGTCCGAATTTCTAAGAAACATTTAGTGGCTTGAATTTAAAAAAATGAACGTATCAGTTTCATTACATTCCTAGATGACTAACGTACATATGTATATCAACACAATTTTTTTATCAGCGATGTATTGTTTAAACAATTTATTGCTAGTAAAAAAGTCAGTAGGGGATGGCAATAATGGATTAATCTTCTGTCTGACAACTAAATATCGTATTTTTTTTTAAATTAAGTTTAAGATTCTTTTTTTAAATGTGTTGTACGAGTTCTAGAAGAAATCTAATAATAAGGGGTTTAATTAAAAACACCTTACCACTCAAGAATGCGGACTATTTTTTATAAGAAAGTTTTATATACAGCTTTTAAATACCCAGTTGTTTTGAATATATTGCAGTACTAAATTATAAATAAGAAATTAATATGACAGTTCTGGTTAAACAGAGATATGAAAAATGTATTTTTGCCGCCTCCAAAGATTTTGCTAGGTCTGTTTTGTTATTTTTAGAAAATACCTTGCCTAGTTCCTAATTGATAAACAGAGTAACTTGGCAAGCAGTTAGGGAAAGTGCCATAAATAAAGCATGCCTTTATGAAAAGAAAAACAAGGGTCATTTAAAAAATGTTGTAGGCCAAAAAAATCGCTAAATACGCACTGTATAATAGATACAAAGAAGCTTATAAAAATACCCAAAAGTAAAAAAAAAATCAATGGTAGGATGACTTTTGCGCACCCTATATTTTCAGCAAGAACATGAACTTTATCTTCCTAACATGAGTAATATTAGAAAATTACCTAGAGAAAGAAATTAAGATAAAACTAGATCCAAAGTTAAACTTCTGGGTAGGAAATTTTTATCTACCACACATAGAACATCGTTACATCACATTTTACTTGACTCACAATTTTTCTAGATCTATCACAAGTGTTGTGTCATCTCTTTTGAGTAAATTTAATTCCTTCCATAACTATTTTTAAACCATTAATCATATCCTAATGAAGTCAAAATTTAAAGAACTTTTTTTACATAATAATTTTAAGTTTAAAATGATCCATATTAAAATATTTAAAGTTAAATTCTTGTTCTAATACCTTTTTAGAAAATACCGTTTTCAACCCCTGAATAAGGGTAGAAAACAGCACTTTACCTCCTCTAGGGAGGTAATTTTTACCTCCCTGTTCCAGTCGAGCATGACGATTAATTTCTCGTATCTTTTCCGAGATTTCATTGGCAAAATATTTAATGATATTAACTTAGAAGATTCTAAAATGTCTTGCGAAATGCAGTCCATTTTTTAAAAAGATTTTTAAATTTGTGTTAATTTTTAAATAAAAAAAAATGATGTTTAAAAAAGTCAATCATTATGTTGTAAACAAGTTCCTTGGCAACTTTAGCCTCTTTGATGTTAAAGTTGATGTTTAATGTTAAGTGATTTCAAATTTTATGTTATACTTTGACAAGTTTTTAATAGAGGGGTTTATCCAAACAATCAAAACCACAATTTAGTAATAGAATAAAATATTCCTAGATAATTTTTAAAAATTTGAATGAAAATTAGTAGAAAAAATTATATGCATTCCTGTAAAGTGCATTTCCTTCCTTGGAAGGAAAAGAGGCATTTTCCTTCCTTGTTATGTAAATAACTATTACTCTATTACACTTTAAAAACGTATATAAATAATTTCTTTTTTAAAGTTTAGGCGGCCCTCTTGTAACGTCGATTGACACTAATGTATATTTTTTGTTGTAGAATCCTGTTTTCTTTTTGGGCTTATTAATAAAACAAACAAATTACTCAGATATTTTGTTGTATGTATGTGTATACCTATATGAGGGGTATAAATGTGTATGTGTGTGTGTGCTCATATTTATTAACTTGTAGCATCTCAGTCTTTCTTTATATTCCATTTAAGGTGGTCAAGTTTAAGCTTTAATAGAGTTACTTACTTTTAGAAACGTGTCTTCAAATAGTTTTAAAAATTTGATGGTTTCAAATTCGTTAATAAAGACGTCCAAATTACTAGATAACTTAGTGCACTTAAACTAATAATAAAATATACACTTAGAGAAAACTGTTTAAGAGTCTCATAGCGCTTGTTAATTATTGTGGTCATGGTAATCATTTTTTTTTCTATTTTAAAGCTACCTTACTAAAATTAGCTCCAAAGAAAATATTGATATAACATATACAATAAATTCTAATGTAGCCTGTAATAAAAATTTGACTAACATCTATAAATTAATTATTACATTATACAGGAAGTTATGGGTGATAATACAAAAAAATTATGGATTTATCCGTAGGCAATATTGAATATCAATTAAGTTTTTTCTCTATAATTCATTTTTTTAAATATAGTCTAATTGAATTTGAAACCATTAAAGAATGTGGCAAAGTACCAATTTATGTTTTATGTTGTACTCCAAATATCGCTGTCAAAAATAAATGTATTCTAGTGAGTAGGTGGAATTAAAATTATATTTAATATGACAATTATAATAAATGAAACAAGTCGTGTAGTAATTGGTGCTTAAAAAAATTAAAAACAAACTACCCAGTTGGGTAAAAGAAATCCTTCAAAGAAACCAAACAAACATATTCAGTGCAAACAATAAAAAGTCGCATATTATTTGTTCATATCCAGCTATATTTTTACTTATTGTGTATATTGAAAAGTATTGAATTGTTATATTTATGTCTAGACAATAATTTCCAAGAAAAAAAATTTAGACAATGCATTCCAGTGGCACAAAAGATTGTCAAAATTGACTTGTAACTACGTAATTTTAGGTTTTATTTATATTCTGCATAAAGAAGGTACAAAAAAAATAATCATCCCTTGTGAAACAAATACTTTGCAATCAAACTGGTGCAAAGAGAGGCAATTTATTTATAAGAAATATTTTTTTAATATCGCAAGTTCGTTTTGACAATATTGTAATCCTAAGGGGAATGAATATTATTTATTTTTTAATTTTATTTTAGCAGACAGCAAAGAATTACTAGTTTTTAAGAAATGGGTCAGTTTTATTCGTGTTATATCTACATAAAATATACAAATTATTTTTTAAATATAGTTTGTGATGAACTTAACTTTTAATCGTAGATCTCAACGATTTCGAATTCATATTGTCTAGGGTCTAGGGATTATCATAAACCATGTTTCAGTAAAAGTATAATATGGTAAATGTTTAAACTACAAATATCTGAAAAGTATGTCAAATACACATAAAAATCTGGGAAAGTTTTACTCACAAAAAAAAAACGTTTTTCCAATCTTTATTGTTAAATTAAGTACTAAAAAAGCAACACTAAGATTTCCACCAATCTTGTTTTTAACATTAAAAATATTTCGTCAAGCGATGCGGCTTCTTCCAAATTATAAAAAACCTGCTAGGGTGACAGGCTTAGCCAGAACCGAAGCAACCCTCCGTATAGATTACAATCGTACGACACAGCTTTCGTATTGACTAGTGACTCGTACTCTTTAGCTCAAAACCATATGGAAGCCTACGACATATACATGTGTAAGTCTTCATAATACAGTTCTGTCAGGATTACAACTTTTTCCTTTCGTTTCCGGGAATTAAGTACACGATATTAACGCGCTTTTTGTGCTCTTTTCCCCAAGAAGCTTTGTTATCTTCCAAACCGTGTTTTTACTTTCCGAAGGCTAAAACGAAGGGAACTCGTATTTAGATTATTTGTTGCTTGTTGTTAGATATTAAAAATTGTTGCGAAAACAATTTTGTTTAGTTTATACAACGGGGGGCAATAGTGGACAAATTAGTGAAAATCTTAGAGTTATTTTCGTTTCTAAATGTAAATTTTTATTAACTAACTCGCAACTAAACAATTTTGAGTTTCGTTTTGCACAGTCGCCTTTAACGTAAAATACTGTTTGTGTGGACATATATCATTCGTGTGTTTGTTATTATAATATTGGATGAAAGTATAAAGGTAAAGGGTGGGAACTGATTGTGGATGAAGAACAGTCTTTCACTTTGTCGCAATATAACAGAATAAAACTGACCTCAAGGGGCAAGTAAATTAGATTTAAGTGCGTCAAATAAAAGCCGGGAAATATTGATGAAGGAAGTATAACGTACTATTTAGCATAATCTAGTAATTATAAGTACCTACTTTCGATCGGAAATCATTGATAGATGTTCCACGATGCCAAAGATTTTTATGCCAATATTTTTAAGCATTACCTATTGTGTACTTAATTCATGATTAATGTAGGGATAGTATTTTTATATCGAAAATAAAATAGAAATACGTATCGGATTAGCGGAAAGTACTGGATCGTTTATTTCCAAAGTTTTAAAGAAATTTTGGACCTTAGGGTTGCTTAAGTGATTAGGTTTATAAGATCCTATTAACCAGTTTTTTTTGAAGAGAAGTACAAATCACGATTTTTCGTAATGCAACCTTTTTAAAATTTGTCATTACGTGCCAGGTTCATTTCAAACTACTTCTATTTAAAATCGGTTTTTGGTCGAATTTTGTTTATCCAAACTGAAACAGTGGTATAAACAAAAAAAACCTGACATTTTGGCTTTTTATTTTCAAAATTAATTTAAAAAGTCATCGGCTTATAAATCCATAGTAAAATAGCATAAGTTAATATAGATCATAAAGAATTGTTAAAACGAAGTAGAAGCCGTACTTTTTTTATTGTCATACCCTGTATATTTTTGGATGTGTTCTTATTGTTGCGGATTCATACATAAAAAAATCTTCTGGATACTTGCTGGTCCCAAAATACAGATTCTGTGTGTACAAAGAATCGAGAATAAAAGAACTACCCAGAACTTGCAGTCTACCACGTTTTTAAGAGAAACTTTATCTAAAAAGTTTACTCAAAATTAAATAATAATAATTAAAATCATTAAATTTTGAAAAATCTAATTTTAAAAAATCTCACTCAAGACAGGGGGGGCGAGTCGAGCCAAATCCCACGTCATCTTACCAAAGGAGTGAAGGGGGGGTCAAAAAATCACGAAAATCGCCTCACATAATTAATGGACGCCGTTTTATCAGGTTTGCCAGTGCTTTCTACTAATCCGTAACATATTAAAAAAATGGACTTTATTGTTTTAAACTATTAGCAACGTTTATATACTTTTAAATAATTAAAATACACGAGTGTTATAACTTACATAACAAGTTTTTAAAACTAAAAGTATTTTGTAACATTCAGTATAAAGACAAATTAATAATTTATTAAAGTTTCTAGTGCTTAATATCTGAGCATGTCCATAAAGACAATTATTTTAGAACAGGGTACAATCATTTTATTAACTGAAGCCTAAAAAAATGCCATGATGAAAATAATAAAAAGCCCATTAAACAATCTATCAATGATTTCTGGTTACATGAAGCATAATAACAATGATATCACCAAAACATTCTATAAATACTAGTTAATGTTATAATTGATTGTTACTCTTTAGGTTGTAATTTATATTCTTTCGTGGCCAACATTAGCATTTAGTATTTATCAAGTCTGCTAAACTGACCTTATTCGCTATTTACTATTAGTTATTATTTTTTCTAACACTAGCATGCTAATTTTTACAGTTTTTTCTAAAAGAGATGTCTTGTGGCTAATTTTACTTCCTAGATATTTTTGTTATGAATCAAGTGGTCAATTGGTCAGTATTCATAATACTTGGGCAAAAAATAGGTAATTTAATTAAAAAATTAAATTTCCCCTTTGTTTGGCCGGGTCTTATGAATAATGACCAATTAATCACTTGGTTCCTTAACATATACATTAAGCAATAAATTTTTCATTAATATTCGAGACTTAGTTACTTTGGGAACCAAAAGTCTATTTTTTTTTCTTTTAATAGTAAAAATTGCAAGTTTAGTTTCGTCAAACCTTGATATTTTTTAATTGATAGGCATTAAAGAAAAAATCCTTATCGAGCTATCTTTTACATTAAAAAAAACCTCCACGCTTGGATGTATATGGAAGTAAAATATACCTATGTTGTGGTTACTTTTTTCCACAACCTAAATATATTGAAAAAACCTAAATTGTTTAAGGTATACTTGTCAAAGGCATTTTTTACTAATCCATAATTCTTTAATGCAAGTTTGCCGCGAAGTGTTTATAAATAGCTAGTGATGAGGTCAATTTAGCAGATCTTTTTTAGTAATTAGCACTTTTTAGTCCTTTCTTTTGATCGCAAATAAAGCTGCAAGTATTTTTAGTCTCCTGTTGCATATCACATTTTATCTTTAAGATCATGTTGCCAATTATATTTACTAGTTAGGTTTAATTTCACAAAGTAAAAAAGTACGGGCACACCTTTTTATTTTATTTAAAAAGAAAAATATATTATGTTGCCGTTATCCTTAAATTTGGTCCTTGATTATTAATATTATTATATTATGTGCTTTAAAATAAAAAAGTTAACTAAATATTAAGTATACTACAATATTTTCTTTACAATATTTGTAAAGAAAAACTAGTGTACAACGCCCTTTAAAAAATTAAAACAGTATTCGCTACAGGAGATATTTTTGTGAAAAATAATACTTAAAAAGTTACTTAGCTTCTTTTTTTATGTGTGTTTTATTGACTTTTTACAAGCAACGCATTTACTCCATTTGGCTAAGTATAATTTATACAAAAATATTAGTAATTTGCTGTAGGATCACTGTTCACCGGTTTTGTGTGTGTGTTTTTGTTTTTGAATTTCTATAAAACGTGATTATGGTAATAACAAGGACTTTAAAAGAATAACTTTTACAAAAAGAGAACAGTTATGGTGGTTTGTTATTTGTTGGTTTTTCTTCATCTCAAATATTGATCAAATTATCGGAATGATTTGATAGGGGTGCGTGGTGGTGGATCAAAAAATATCACAGGTTACTTTATGCCAAGTGAATAGGCTACTTTTTTTTACATAATATACATTTTTACGATCAAATCTCTGTTGGTTTTTTTATTTTGATATTTAAAATCATTGGGATTTGTAGTAATTGTTTTTTGTTGCGTAACCAGATCTTTTTATTTAATTTTAGTATCTCCAAACCACATTCCCTTAAAGAGTAAGAATACTCACAAGGCTATCACAGGGTGTTTTTCAATTACGGCACAAGAATGCATTATGCAGGCACAATGCTCAGCACTTTTTGTACGTAAGAGCTCTTATGGAAGCATAATTGGGCTTCGGATAACTATAATGTCTCTGAGGGAGCAAAAAAGTTATCTGAAGCCCTATTATGCCTCGATAAGAGCACTTATGTACAAAAAGTGCTAAGCATTGTGCCGCATAATACGCTCTTGTCCCGTAATTTATCAGCTCAATTTAAACTACGCTTATTAGTCTACCGTACTAAAATTAGCCCCACACGTTTTTGATCTCTTTTTAATCACAAAGTCGTTTTTTTTTATTGGAAAATTTACGTAAAAGTCTGTGATATGAATTTTTCTGGTCATTCTTACAAGTACAATTGCCCTATTTTGTCTTGTGTAATTTTGTTTGAGACCTTTTGTTTTATTTGCAATAAAATTCAAAGGAACTTAATTTTTTTACAAATTACGTGATCTAATTTTCTTACATTTTTTCTTACGTTGATTGAAATAAGAAAGAAAAAGTATGGCCTTAGCATGTGGTTTGTTTTTCTTTTTAATTATAATTTTTAAAGCAAGTACCCTTATGGATTTTTTTTGGGAAGAATATTCAGTTTAGAATAAGTTAAACAATATTTTATCTAAAAAAAAGAAAACCCAGTGAAAATTGTCCCCCAGGGGATAACTACAACAATATATAAAAATTATACGTAAAAGCAAGTGTTAATTTCTTTTTATGGTAGTTTTTATTGATTTTTCTTAATAGCGTAACTTAAAGCTTTTATTTCGTACTTTAAATGTTGTTTTTACTCAAACAAGGCTGCGAAATAGCTCATTACAGTTTCGAGCACGTAAAGTATTCTCTTCCCGGGTTGATTTTTTTCTGATTACCGGGGAACTACTTATTTATGCTGTTTTCCAGCTTAGCCTTTTTTCTTTACTCATTAAAGAACTAATATTTCCTATCTTAAAAAGGAACATGGGACAATACAATACAAATCTAATTTGCGTCAAAATGTACCACCCTTATAAGGGGTTGGTACAATTAAAAATTGGCACGACTAGGATTCGTAACATATTATAAATTAATTATATTCTTGGGTCGAGGTGGGCGGTTTAATAATAACTTATATAATAATATGCTTTATTTCACTAAATCTTCACAATGACAAAAACGTCAAAAATATACTCATTAAAATCATAAATTGACCTAAGCTTTTTATAAATCAAAATTGTATAAATTACTATTAAATAAAACATATTTATATCTGTGTTCACAGATAACAATCAAGATGAAAATTTTTACTGTACATTAAAAAATAATTTAATTAATAAATACAAAGTTGAAAGCATAGAAACACTTACTCTGCAAAAACTGCATCACAGCCTTTCGAAATTTATCCCTGTTCTCTATTTCACTAAGCTAGATGGCAAAGATTTATAAGCCTTCACTGCACGATAATAAGGTCCCCTCTCAAAAATGTTGAGTTGTGTTAAAGTCAAGTCAGCTTCAAGTTCTGGCCGAAATGGGCAAATTTTATGCACTATACTTGATCTCTCGGATCGAGATGGACGACGCTCACATGAAGTTATTAATTGAGCATCATTAAAAAATTCTAAACTCGGCTTCTTCATTGCGTCATTTATAAACCAAACTTTGAACTAAATTACTATTTAGGTTTAATTCAAACAAACATAATTGTCGTAGTTATCCTTTGTAGGGAATCAGCTCATGAATTATTTTCTTGAATTCTTGCTTAAATTATCCTATATTAATTAGGAATTGCAAAAAGGTTTTTATGTTTTAATTAAGTTAAAATAATGGATTAATGCCAATATAATACTATTATATTGAAAGCAAAGGTCAACAAACAAAATATGATGGTATTAATTTAAAAGTTCTTTTTATCCCTTACTTTTTTACTTTGTTTTTTATTTGATTGTAGCGGCCTTTCGAATTTAGTTACGTGTGACAATGCCAAGGAATATTTTTATTATTTAGGTTTTTGTTGTTTAGGGCTTTATGTTTATTATTCTGTATTTTATCAGCTAATAAATTATTAATTAACAAATTATTGCTTTTTTGTTACAATAAAAATTTAACAAGATCCCAAAATTTCCCTCTTCTCCCTAATACTAAATACACTTACAAACACAATGCTGTAAATTAAATTTTCTGATCTTTCTGAAAATTTTTTATGTAATTTTGAAAGGTAAGTGTTTTATATAAAAAGAATTCTTTCATATATATATATTATAAATATTTCCGCAACTATTAACAAAAAATAACAAAACTGGAGTTATACCTAAGTACTCAAGGGACTTATTCTATTTTTGAAAACAGGTTCTATACTTAGGGCGTTTCAACTTTCCGGAAAAATGCTTTTCTCATAAGAAAACCTAAAGAGGTGAGTTAAGGTTTTTTTTGAACCATTGCTTTTGTGCAATTCAGCCTAGAGGATTTTTTTGGTGTTAAAAAAAGAAGGGATGCCCTTTATCTATGTAATAGTTCTTTTTATGAGAAACATATGCAACAGTTTTCCATAAATATTTTGTAAGAAACAAAAGCAACTACTGGAAGAAAAAAATTAACAGTAGTTAGTAGAATTGGTAGCAAATTGTTTGACAAGAGTTTGGACTGTTAATAATGATATTAAAAAACTAGATGAAAAGCCTGTCTCCGCCAGGCAAGAGACAATATTAAGTAGCCTCTGTCTCCGTAAGACGCCTTCCGTATGGCTAACGGTAAAAAAACACATTTTTGCTCCTATTTTTGTCCCGGGGGCAAAATTCAAAAAACGGGCTTCGTTAGTTCTAGCCACTGCTAAAGACTACCACTGTGCCAAATTTCATGATTTTAGCTCAAGCCATAACTTCAGAATCACGTGGACAGACAAATAAATATATATACCTGCCTACATATAAATATACCCACATTACCAAATTATATATATGGATATTAAAACTATTTTGCCTGTTTTTATTGTTAATATTGTTTATATCTATTTTTTATCAAAGAGAAGGTAGGCACTTACCTTTTTGGTAAAATATGATGTCTCCTGAAATGGTGACAATAAATATTAAGTTATATCGGTGATTTGAAGCTGGGGTAAGTCACTATATATGTGATGTTAATGTATTTTTATTTGATTGTAATAATGTGGGGCTACTTCCGCTTACGTAGCAACTTTATTATTTTACTCGTCTTGTTCTCTTTCATGGAAGTTTACCTGATCTAAAATCAAAAAGAGTAAAAAATGATAATACCAAGTTAAAAAAGAATAAATAGTTTTCATTCGAAAACTCGAAATAAATGCCTTACATGTTGGATACATGGAAGTGTAAATCAATATCCTTGTAAAACTGTGACATTATATTAATAAAATCACTACAAGTAAAAGGCTATACCGGGTGTCAACGAAATTGTTAAAATTTAGGTTCTCAAATTTAATATGGCGACAATCTGTCACTATCAAAGAACTTTTTAATAGCTTGCAGCAGTAACTAATTTAAACGGGTATATTTGGGCTAAAAACCTAATTTTTGTCATAATAATTTAATATTTTACTTTTTATTTAAATGAACATTTTTTGACGTGAAAGTGAGTGTTTTTTTACCTACAAAAACATGCTCAACATAATGCATTTTTATTTTTGGTTTTGGATAAAAAAATTAAGAAAAATCATGAGACAAAAAATTGACTTTCTAATTTTTCTTATTCTTTTTTTTTAAATACAAAATCGAATATATCTTATGATATATTGCCAAGTTTGTGTTTTTTGATATTTCGTTAAGGAAATTTTAAGCCGGAGGTACAGAATACAATTTAAAATCATTTCCTTTGGAAGCATTTACGGCTAAACCAGAAGTGACATTTTACATCTGGTTAAATAACAAGATAATAAACATATTCGCATACTACCTTGGTGCAAGTCTACTTCTCGCCAAAATTGCATTTATAATTTAAAGCATCCCTAATCGATTCATGCAAAAATCGGACAACTCCGACGTATATTAATGGTTTGAAATACTCGAAGGACTTGGCTGACCATACCTTCTGGGACAAAAACCAGTTATGTCCAGTTGTTTTTTGATTTCCACAAATTTTGATTTCCGGACTTGGCTGGTTTTTGCACCAAAGTCTTCAATTATAACTTTAAAGCAACGGAGAAAAGTTGTGTGCAATACAAAGGACGCGGAATTCCAATAAAAATATTTTTATTAGAATAAATTAAATGTTATTTATAAACAAAAAAACAAGTAATATTGTGGCAAAGTTAGTTAATCATTTTATTTATTACTTGTTTGTATAATTTCCGTGGTGAGGTGACACTACCGCGTTGTAGAACAGGTGAAGTTAATTCTAGTTAACGGAAGTAAAAAAGTATTGTGTGTCAATAGAGATGAGTTTATCATGGTAAATGGTAACTAATTTAGAGGTAAGATTACTTTTAACATTATGAGACTCTATGGAAATACACACAATATCAAAAGTCTTGGACCCCACCGGTATTCTGTAATGTATTTCCTTTTTAAATAAAATAGTAAATGTTTTTTAAAGTATGTTTATTTGTGAAGTTATTTTTTCCAATAACAATATTTGTTAAAAAAATTAAACAATTATTTAAACAACATAAGAAATAAATATTGCATTTCTTAAGTAAATTCATTACAAAAAAATTGACAAAACATTTTTTTGTCCAAGATGAACATCAATCAATAGTCAGTATGACCTCCTCTGTTTCTCAGTAGCATATTGACACGAGTATGCATTGAAACAATCAAGCGTTTGATCGTTTCTTGAGGAATATTGTTCCATTCCTCTTCTGCCGCTGTAACTAACTCTTCCGCATTTTGGGGTGAGTTAATGCGGTTGTGAACCGCTCTAGAGACAAAATCCCACATGTTTTCAATCGGATTCATATCCGGCGAGTTAGCTGGCCAGTCTAGTCGGCTGATATGTTCTTGTTCAAGTGCCTCATGAACCGTTCTTGCGCGATGTGGCCGGGCGTTGTCGTCCATGAAGATGAAATTCTCGCCCAAAATGTTGCGTAATGGATAAATAATGGGCCTGATGACACTTTCAATATAAACTCGACATGTCATATTCTGAGGTATAGCAATTAATGGCGTTCGGCGATTGAACATGATTCCTCCCCAAAACATTACTGTCCCTCCTTCACAGGGAGCAACCTCTCAAGGAAAATTTAGTCTCCCTTACCGACCTGGCTCTCGCCAGACTCTTTGCCTGTTGTCATCACTCTGCAGTTTCATCTGTTAATAAGACCCATCGCCACTGCCGCAAAAGCCATTCCCTATGTTCTCGCGCCTAATGTAAGCGGGCAGCTCGGTGTCGTGGAAGTAGTGTAGGTACCCTTAAAGGCCTTCTTGCACGAAGATTTGCCAGATGCAGTCTTCTTCTAACTGTAGAGAACGATATAATATGGCGAACCGTACCTTGAAAGTGAGCTCTAAGGGCTGGAGCTGAAGCAGTTCAGTATCTATGGGCATATTGAACCAAATATCGATCCTCCCGTTCATGTGTTATTCGAGGTCGACCACTACGTGGTCTTCTTTCAACTGTCCCAAATTCTTGGTACCTTTGAACTATTCGCACAATTGACGATCTTGGAATGTTTAACATCCTGTGTATATGATGATAGGAATGTCCAGCATCATGCACAGCAACAATTCTTGCCCTATCAAAACCATTAATTTCACGTCCTGGCATTATTTTAAAAGAAAATTATGAAATTTACTTTGCTAAATATTCAATAAAACTGTACAATATGTTTTAAAAATTTATAAAAAATCAAAAATATTTTATCTGTCAATATTTTTGATCTTGTTTATTTACCAAATACCTCATCTTTTTTGCCCAGCAACAAAAACGCAATAAACATACAGCAAATAGATTATATACGGGAGGTCCAAGTCTTGATGTTGTGTGTATATTACCTTAATAATTTTTTAAAAACTAAGTGTAAGGTAGTGCACTTGTAAAACAGCTTAGAAATTAAATTTAATTGAAATTTAGTTTTTTTTATCGTCTGTGAGACGAGATATTAACAATCAAATTGTGTATAAATTAACATTGTCATATGTCATGTATGAAAGTCATGCATTCATTTCGGAATATCTCGAAAACGGTTGTTACGATTTTTTTAAACTAATGCAATATAAATCATAGTATTAGAAAATTAAAAAAAAACTTAATTTTTTGACCGTTTTGTTAAAAAGATATTAATTTTTGAAAGTTTACTAGATCTGTTTTGTTATTGAAAAATAGTGTACACTGTTTTATTCTTTTTTACGTAATCGCTTTTATGGTAGGTGTATTTTTGGACTAGGGGGGTCGAAAAAGAGTAAAATAGTGTAAAATATTAGTAAATAACGAACAGACCTCATGTCTGTGTTGTGTGTACAGTCCCCTACAAAAATAATATTTTCAAGCATTGAGAACCTCTTACTTTTGGTAAAGCGTATTTGATCTTATTTGGAACAGCGCTAAATTTGTGGTCTATTTAAAATAGTGCATTACGAATTAAACTAAAATAGAAAAAAAATAATGATCCGTATTGGTACTAGTCCCGGCCCGCTCAACAATCAATTTTTGTTAGAGAGAGATGGGCAAGTTCGGCGCGGATGGCATAGAAAAGACGAATATAAATGATGTTCATCCCAATCTCGATTTGACTTTTGAACGTGCCGGGCTTTGCTTACTATAAAGCGATAACTTTGTCTACACTGTCGCGAGTGAACTACCTTAAAGAAAAAATGAATGTTTCTAAAATAAAAACGTTATGATTTTGAAATTTTTAAAAATGTTTTTAATTAATAAGGTTTATTTATAAAATGACTAAATTTTTGCATTGTGTACTTATTGTACAGTAAGGAGATAAGTCATGAAACAAATATTTTCAAAATCAAAGGTTAAATTAAGCATAAAAAATCTTCACAATAAAGTGTCACAAGATCCACCATTGATTAAAAAAATCAAAACTATGCCAAGCTTTTATTACGATATATGAAGTTTTTATTTTCAACTTAAAAAATAGAGAATGGGCTCCTTGCATTGAATAAAAATACTTTTGGCGTAGTTACGATTTAAAGTTTAGGTCTGGCCGTTTAAATCTGACATCGGACCAAAAAGGCTTGTGACGACACAAAGTCTGCCGAGTTCCAAAATCAGATTTTTTTTCGCGTTAATTTATTTAAACAAAAAATCCATCGAGATTATTTATTCAGATTTAAGATAAATCGGTTCAATGACAATTGAATATGCAACACAATAAATGTAAAGGGTAATTACACCGTGAAAATCCATCGCAATTAGCACAAAAAAATACATTTCACAACAAACAGTTTAAAGCTCACTTGCAAATCTGTTCATTATCGTTGGCGAAAAACACCTGATAAGTAATCATGATTACCGACTTTTTGAACAAATGCAAGATTTTTTTTGTAACCATAGTTACTGAATTTTTGAACCATTGCAATACATTTTTTGTTGAGGTGTTTTTGTCAAACGAAATGAACAGATATTTTTTATGAAACAAATAAAAAGGACACTTATCCACCTACGGAAAATCCAAAGTGCTTTAATTATCGGATTGGTACTCTATTCACATCCCAAATGTAATATTGGAATGTAGTGGTTCCAGGCATTGTGAATATGTGTGTTTGTGACGTAGATACCGTTTTCGCACCATAGATACTTGAATTTTAAATGGTTGTAGCCCTGTTACAAAATTTTGTATAAAAAATATTTTTAAGCCAATAAAAAATATGTACAAGGAACCGTATCAAAAGTTAGAAGGAAGTGCGATGTACTTATGTCCTCACTGCATATCTTTAGATCATTGCTGCTATTCCTTTGGTGACTGTTTTCAGTAACGGGCTGTGCGTTAAAAAATCAGTTTGTTTTGGAAAATCCCGGCCCTTGGTGCCGACTTTAAATGTTTAAAATTTCAAACAACACTTTAATTGTAGTCATTATTTTTGCTTTTTGAGGACACGACTGTCTCATATCATACATCTTTTAAAAAGGTTATTATGGGGTTCTCGACTGTGATTAGCGTTGCCACCTGCACTTACTGATTTAAAGATTACCAGCCTTAAAAATGCGGGTTTTAGATTTTTTTACGGGAGATAAATTAAAACATCGGATTATAACCATAATCCGGGCCAAGTTACGGCCTTATGAACATAGTGTGTATATCTTAATATCTCAAATTAGACCAAATCCGTCCAAAATTTTATTCAAAATTGATTACCTACCAACACACGTTTCTACCTACCTATGATGTATATTGATTTAAAAACGAGCATAAAAGGGAAGTACTCAGTTATGTACCCTAAAGACAAGAACTACAAAAAGAGTTTGTGAGGTACAGTACGTTCCACAATAATTCGTTGATTTCTCGTTTTACCTGCTACTGTTAGTTGTAAAACTCAATATACTTTGGGTACCCGCATGTAGGTTCGGACATAAAATTTTATTTATTTATTATTGTACCTACTTTTTGGTATATTATGTAGGTTAAAGGCAAATTGCAGGTGTTAAATATAAAGCAGAGTCTTCGTCTTAGTTCTTCAGTCGTTTGGAGTTTGTCAAGGTATTTTCGTGAGTGTTATTGAGCATCCAAAGTAGCTAACCTAAACTAATAATATTAGTAGGTAATCAGGACCTGTACCCTTTCAAAAGGTGCGTTGCCTACACAATAGATATTTGTCAAGCAACTTATTTATGGTTGGGTTTTCCACTGAGGATTGTCATTTAAATCAACGAATTATTGTGGAATGTACCATACTCACAATCAGTTAAGTATTCTAGAGACTAGAAGGGTTTGTTGGGTACGTAATTTATTTGGAATACAATTGTAGAGAGAACTTTGTCTAATTTTAGATCTCAGTACTTTAATAGACCGAGACTGATGGCTAGGAACTTGGCCCTTATTTAACAAGTGTTTTTGGTGGGACAATTAATTTTTTGAAACTATATTTTTTCGCATTAGAATCTGAAATATGGAAATACAGGGTGGAATTTTTAACTGGAATAAATTCAATATTAGAGAGCCTCTTTATTTGCTGAAAAAAATAAAGGAACGCGGGTCCCTTTATTTTCAGTTTAGCATAATTTTTTTGGTCTCTTTATAAAATTTACCCTCTTTTGAGGGTAGAAACCACCCCCAACTTTTTTTTTCAAATGTGGAGATGTTTCGTTGGAAAGGGAATAAAAAAAGGAATATGATTCACTATTTACTTTTGTATTTTGGTAAGCTAGAAAGCCAGAAAAATAATAATATGTGGCCATTTTAGCCAGTGGATTTTGCCTGCGCGAAATGTCTAAATAAAAAGGGAAAAATGTAATTGATAAGGTTTTTTGTTTACTTGTCTGTCGCATTCCAATGGTCACTTTATTTTTAGTTTGACAGAAGCGAATAATTTATCTGTTGTACTATTTTGTGCAGTGTGAACCATTACTTTAAATAAGAAGTATTTTCATACAAAAATTGGTTATTTAACTGAATCACTAAAAATTGAAATTTTAATGATGATTGGCTTTGGAGACAGATCGCGTACACAAGCAGAAGTAGCAGCATTATTTTACGAAAGACACCCTGATCTTCCAGCAATTTCCCAAAGCACCATCAGTAAAATTGAAAATCGTTATCGTGAAGTGTGCCACGTGAGAGACATACCAAGAGTAAGGCAGTCTCGAGTAATGGATGAAGACACGCAATTAAATGTTTTACTGACTCTCCAAGAAAATCCTAATACTCCAGTTCGACTGGTTGCAAGAGAATGCAACATAAGCAATACGTCTGCATTAAAGTTAGTAAAATCATGTCAAATGAGTCCTTATAAAATGCAATACGTACAAGAGTTACCAGAAGATGATCCGGACCGCCGTCTTCAGTTTTGTGAAGTGATGATGAATGCACTGCATCAGCATTTAGCAGATTTGAATTGGATTCTTTTTACAGATGAGTGTACTTTTGCACTCAATGGTAAAGTCAATAAACAGAACTGTCGATATTGGTCCACAGAAAACCCTCTCTGGATGCGAGAAACACACACTCAAGGTCCGCAAAAACTTAATGTTTGGGCAGGCATAATTGGCGACCAAGTCATTGGCTCAATATACCTTCCAGCTAAATTAAATGGCACTACATATTTAAATTTTTTGCAAGAAGAGCTTATGCCAGCTTTGACTGCTTTATTTCCTCATCAAGCAGAAGCAGATCTTCATGATGATCGAATATGGTTTCAGCAGAATGGTGATCCGCCTCATTACGCCCAAAACGTGCGACACTATTTGAGTAAAGTTTTTCCAAACCGCTGGATAGGAAGAAAAGGTACGATTGAATGGGCGCCAAGATCGCCGGACCTTAATCCTCTCGATTATTTCCTTTGGGGTCACCTAAAACCGAGAGTTTACGTAACAAGACCAGAAAATTTAGATGAACTTATGCAACGACTTGCATACGAAATTCGCAAAATAACTCCAGATATGATTCGTAATGTCAAGAATGAATTTTACTTTAGATTAGGGTTTTGCCAAGAAAAAAATGGGCAACATTTTCAACAATACTTACAATATAATAACTTTGTCGAAAAATTCCATTTAAATTTTTTTTTCTAGCTTCCTAGCTTATCAAAATGCGAAAGTAAATAGTTGGTCATATTCCTTTTTTATTCCCTTTCCCAATCACAAAACATACCTTCACGTTTGAAAAAAAAAGTTGGGGGTGGTTTCTACCCTCAAAAGAGGGTAAATTTTATAAAGGGACCAAAAAAATTGTGCCAAACTGAAAATTAAGGGACCCGTGTTCCTTTATTTTTTCAACAAATAAAGAGGCTCTCTAATATTGAATTTATTCCAATTAAAAATTCCACCCTGTATGTTTAGCTACAAATCAACAAAAACAAACCCGTTTTTCTTGGCACATATCGCGGCCCGCGCCAAACGAATGGATTCATTGAATTTAACAGTCACCACTCGCCAAATTATAGGTCCGCGTTTGGCTTTTTTTCTAAATTACGGGTTTTAGTATTTTTATAGGCCTGAAAAACGGGGTAACCTGTAAAACACGGGGGATCTGGCAACCCTAACTGTGATCAACACACATATTTTACACGATGCTGGTACCATGCAAATTATTACTAAACAACATCAAAACAAATAGTTTTGGAGAAATTTTATCAGCTCTGTGACGATCACCAAAGTTCGAACTATCTGCGATCGGTGACCCAGATGGAAAAGGGGTCGCGCCGCCAGTGTCTTCGCCAGTATTCGAATGACGCGTAAAGTGAGAGGACGGATTAACGACGGCTCTCGATTCAGTCGTTCGGAGTCGATCTAATTTTCGTGACGTTAAACACAGCAAACTGCAGTAAAGAGAATTTGATGTTAAGATTTTTTTCGATGAGGGGATAGCAGCAAGTTATATTTTCGTTGAATTTAAAAAATTCGATTTCGGTAAGAGTTTTATATTTTTTTAGGTTTGTTTATCCGTTTCCACTTCATTGTTAAATATTAACTATTTTTACTTTTATTTAGCGAATACTTAAATCTACCAACTAAAGAATATTTGCAAAAAGGCTGTTTTTACGTCTTTTTTTAAGCATGGGAAAAGAGATAAAATATTTGGTAATTATTTACAAGTGGGGTCAACCCTATTTTTGGCCATAAAAAAATAGATGAATTAATGGATCATCATATTTTTTTAATTCTTGTTTTTACGGCGGATTTATGGTAATGATAGCGAAAATATTAAAAAATTAATATTTCAATTAACAAATCAACTTTGAAAGTTTAAAAAATTGTTATTTTTGCAAATAATCTTAACTAACTTTTATTCTCATTGTCTTCAAGCTTATTGTTTTTTTTTCGCAACTACGTTTCAAAACAAAGAATTAAAAAAAAGTAATGTCAAAATGAGTTTTGGTCAGTTTTTTCAAATTGTTCGTTTTTTATGTATTTTTCAAAAAAAAATATATCAAAAACATAAAAAGATAAAATAGAAATTTTATCCAAAAACATGAAATCCAATATTTTCGCCGCTATATAGTCGCGAGACCGATTTTTTGAAATTTCAAATTTGATTTTTTTAATTGAAAAACTAACTTTTTTATCAATTTTTTAAAGTGTTCGTTTTTAAAAAAAAAATCAAAAACAAAAAAAATGAAATTTTTAACAAAAACATGAAAACCAATATTTTTTTCAACTTTTAAAGGCGAAAAAGTTACGAAATCTTAATTTTTTTCTTTTACGACATTTTTTATCATAAATGCGCCGTAAAAACAAGCAGAATAAAAAAAAATAAAACTTGTTAGTTTTTCACCTAGATATGGCCAAAAATAGGCTTGATCCCACTTGTAAATAATTACGAAATATATTACAGCTATTAAATCGTCATTAAAAACCATAATGATCATTATCTTTTGCCTTTCGAATATTTTCAGAAATTACCCGTTTTGGGGGTTAAAATTTTCCGAAAACCGAATATAAACACAATGATTTATCGTACATACTATTTCCATTTTAGGTAAATAGGTATATTATATCTTAGTAAACCAAAATTGGTTAGTTTCGTTATAAATAAGGATGTACAACTACTTCTTGTTAGTTTTGATAAGAAAAAAAACCCTTCAAAGGGTAGTCACCATATATCAAGAAATTAAAAAATATTGGTATTTAATTTTTTTTGCATAAAAGACTTATAATAACTCTTCCTAGTCATTTTAATAGATTTTGGTTAAATCTTACCTCTCCAAGGGAATGAACCACCACCAAAACATTACGAAAAAAATTAATTCATAAATCCTCATTTATTACGAAAATATTTAATTTTGCTATATGAGATACCATACTTGTCAAGAAGGCCAAGTACATATTAAAATTATTTTACCAAATTTTTCTCCCAGTTTAGAATAGGATTGAATAGGATTAGGATTATAGGAAATAGGATTTCCAATAAACGTTAAATAAAAACAAATAACATGCTTTGAGTGTATTTTTGAGGTCAAAGTAAGATTTACTTTCCTATAAACTTGTGTCCTAAAATGCACCCCTTCTGAGCTACAGCCATCGTAAAAAATCGTTTATTTTGAACCGTTGCTAATTTCGCATCAAATGTCACCAAAATTTCCATACCCCTGTTACTTTAGGCGAAGAGATTCATCTCACAATCGCCTAAGTAGGCTTAGAAGCTATTAAAACTAAAACGAACTCAGGATAGTCACCAACTTTCTGACAGCCCTCTGAGGTATCACCTCAAAAGGATGGGAAAGACTGACAATGAACGCTGTAGGAAACCGCGAAACATATACTCTACGAATACATGGAATTAACACGTCAAAGGCTAAAATATCTAAAGATATAAATACACTTGCCCCCCGAAACAACTCTAACTTTGCGAAAAGTTTGGGAATTGAGTGGTATCACCTAATGTAGGGTATCCATAAAAGACCTTTATAAGTGAAAGTGGGAGAAGGACTATGTTGAGCAGAGCGACTCCATTCCTTACAGTACAATACATTACAAGGTAGGGTTTAATAGGTGGTATAAACACCACACAAGAATTTGGTACCAAATTATTCCTTCGTACCGAATCTTTGTTCTTCCATATCTCCCTCTTCTTTCATCTTGGATGCGTCGGTATATTAGATCAGCAAGCCACGTTAAAATAGTGATATCCTTTATAGTTCGGCGGCTGTGAATTGTCACTTCAAAAGAGCGATGAAAATCACGCGCCACTGGAATTGTGTTTCTGGGTTTGGTCAGAGCCTCTGTTTGAATATTTTCCAATACTCTGAGGTGACCAGTCAGGTTTCCCGATTTAACTTGCTAGTATTACTCTGGAGGCCCTGAGTAGGGCTTCTCTTCTTACGCTTAAGTAGAGCGGAAGCAGACCCAGCATTGCCCCCATGGCGGCACTTGGAGTGGTTCTTATTGCCCTTGTAATTCCTAGACAGGCAAGCCTTTTTAGTTAATTTAGCTTCTCCCATACCTAAATTTGAATTGTTTTCTTTGGGAGCGTTTTTTGTAACAATATTAAATTAAGTGTTTATCAAAGAACATCTATCCTAATTGTTTATAACGGTTTTTTTTCGAGCTAGTTAAGATTCATAAACGATTTCTAGAACCTCTATCAATTTTTATCTAGATTATTCAATTTTAGTTGTAACTTTAACGATTTCTGGTGTGGGAATTTGGCAGGTATAAAACATGTTCTTTTATAGAGATATTACAAATTACCAGGTACAAATCCCACGTCTCCATGTTTTTATTATTCCGAGAAAATCTGCAAGTTCACATATAATAAGATTTCTCTTTGTTTCGAGGTGAAACACCTGTATATAGCAGTTTTTTAACCTATACACGGAATAGAATGACTAAGAATATAATAAACCAAAGTGGGAATTTACCATAGATTAATGAGATTTTTTGTTTCAAATAAAGACGCTTGTCTAAAATAGATTTTTAATAAATTTTCAAAATTTAATGCTTGTTAATAAAGAGATAGAGTTTTAACAAAACATTAATGATTTAGAAGAGAAACACTGGATATCAAAATAGAAACATGAACTTTTTAGACTTCTCAGGGTTGGTATAATTGTCCATGTAAAATTGTAAGATCTTAGAGTTTTAAAATTTTCTTCTTACGTTAAGACAGCAATATATAAAAAAATACATAGTCTAAGATCCGAATTAGTGACGACCCTCACCTATCTGCTAATCGGATAAAAACTATTTTTATCGATATAGTATGTAAACAAATGTATTGCGAATGGGTTGCTAAAACAATTATGCTCAAGGCTATGATTAAAAAAAAATGTTTGGAGACAATTTTGATATCAGTTTTTTTATCCTGAAATAGTCCACGAATTCTGAAGGACTAAATACTAAGGTACCGTGGGTGTCTTAAATGTGGTGAATGGGGAAGTCTATTTTGAGTCGCTCTAATCCATTAATGCAGGGGCATTAATTTGGTAGGCGCAGGAAGAATGACCATCTATAATAACTGATATACGTCGATTAGAAAGAAAACTGTAGAGCCAAGAACAAAGTTTTGGGGAAGACAATAGGATGGAATAGGAACAAAGATTTTTCAGATACGACATTCTTTGATAAGACAGCAGTATATTTGTCTTAAAATTTTATTAATTTGTTAAGAAGCCCATTATGTTATACCTTGTCAAAAGTTTTAAATATGTTAGTATAGTTTAGAGTTTTGCTATTACCTTCAAAAAAACTGAAAGAAAAGATATAGGTCTGTAGTTTGAAGGGAGAGTTTTGGATCTTTTCTTTGGGACAGGTTGTACACGTGCAGCTTTCCAGCACTCCGGAAAAAAGCCCGTGTCTAAGGGATTAGAAAGAAGCGAGTTAAGACGGGAGCAAGCACGGGAGCACATTTTTTTAAGACGATTGCTGGTATGCCATCGAGCCCAGACGATTTTTTGGCATTAAGAGAAGAAAGAATTCGTTGATATCGGGCATTCTATGAGGAACAAGGGCAACTTTGGAAGATAGATTACCGGGATATTCAAGGGAATAATGCTGATTCTCATTTTTATTTCGTTCCACATGACAGTACTAATATGTTCATGTCAATCATTTTTCTTCAATTTTATGAATAAAGCATTTGAAACTCTTTGAAATTCAAAATTAAAGGAATTGTTAAAATTGTTATTTATAATGCAGAATATCAATTTTTCAAAAAAAAAATATTATGGCCTGGACATTAATTTTTTTGGCCATTTCATTTGCAATAAATTTTATTACATACTATATTTGATAAAAAATAGTTTTTATTCGGTTGGCAGACGGGTAAAGGTCGCCTTTAATTCGAAACCCGTACTGTAAGTAGGAAAGGAGCACTGATACGACTTTTTTGCGACAGGGAACATAACTGTCTTTTTGAAGCATATTAAAAAACATTGTTTCCTCATTGTTACATCAAAAAACGTTGTGTTCTTTCGTAATCAGTAGATCTATCTATTAAGTAAGTCTTTAAAAAGCCCAATAATTTATCTAAAAATCTAATTCCCTTAAAGGTTCTCGCCCATTAGCGCGATGCGACGCGATGCGACGCGTGCGACGCGATTGAATGCATCAGGGATACTTTACATGTAATTAAACTGAAGCCCGCCCATCTAGGCGATGAGACGTGGCGCGAGGCGACGCGACAGCTCAGACAAGTCGGTAGAGCAAGCAAGCGACAATGTCGCGTCGTGTAGCATCGCGTCGCGCCGCGTCGCTCTAGTGGGCGAGAACTTTAAGGGTTACGTAAAAGAAATTATAGAAATATTTACTACTTATCTTATGACTTTTTTTTTAACCTTTTAAATAAAGCAATTTCGCTTGATAATGAGTCAGTTGTGTAATTAGAGTCAAAATTACTAAAAAAATTTAACTATCTTAACTCAGGTTAAATTATACGTTGGTTTCTTTCTTTTATTGTTATTAAGAACTAATTAAAATACAGTGTTCTTTATTACCAAATGAAACAATAGATATTTCCTGATTAAAAAAAGCCGTGGGACGCTAATGCTTTTAAAGAGAATTCTCTATGCGTAGTTGGTTCATGACAGTGTTTGTGCATCATGTAATAATACAACCTAACGGTGGTTTCGGATTAAAATACAATACATTTTGCAAAGTGCAAACGAAATAAACGAGTAAATAGGATGTGTTGCATGTATTATCTAGTACAATTGAAAAAAATTAACACTTATCAGGGGTAAGATATTATTCGTGTGTAAAAGTGTTTTTGTATGTATGTAACTATATAAGGAGAGGTTTTATTTTTTTATTAGTTAAAATAAAGACCGTCCTATCCTAAGATGGCATAGGACCCGGGGCCATAGTCAAAAGATATTCTATTAGAATTAGAATATCTTTAGACGGTGCCGGAGGTGAAAAATAGAAGAGGACCAGGGATAAACCTAATGAATAACATTTATATTTATCTAAAAACAAGTCCAGTCTCTTTCTTGGCTTATTAAAGAACCCTCTCCCAAATATCTTTTTTCAGAATAAATTAGTTTTGGCCTTCTAAATTTGTCGTCAGAACAAAAACCCATGTGATGACACAAATGATGTCGAATTCCAATATTAGTTTTTTTTGATTTGTTAATTTATTTCATTTAAAGCAAAAAGAGAAAATCCATCGCGTCGCTTTACTCCATTTTAGGATAAATCGGTTTAATGTCAATAAAACATAAAAATAATAAATGCAAAGGGTATTTATACCATGAGATCCATAGCAATTACCACAAAAAATACATTTCACAAAAAACAGGTTGAAACTATAAGACCTGTTCATTATCCTTTAAGAAAAAACCTCGCAAGTAATCATAATTGATTCCCTACTTTTTGAACCAAGGCAATAATTTTTTTTACTGTTGTAACCATTTTACTGACTTTTTAAACCAATGCAATACGTTTTTTCTTAATGTGTTTTTGTCAAACAAAAATGACCCGATTACAGTATTTTACTTTTTTTATTTTGAATGCTCTAAAATTTCGTTTAAAAAAATATTTGCCCGAAGCATTATTTACGTATAAACGGTTAATTTAGCCAATCAAAAGAATGTGTAGGTTTAACAAGAATTTTCAAACTGATTTGATCCTGAAACCGGATAACGAAGGAAAGACATGCTGTTCCAATTCGAAATAATCTTGTACTACGCGATGCAGCTATAAGGCAATCAGATTCTTTAAAATCAGCTTGACAAGTAAAACAAAATAAACCATCTAGGTCATATGGAAAGACAGCAGATAGATAAGCAAAACGGGCTTAAACAGGAGAAGATAGTCGAGGCACAAATGAACTTGTATTAGAACATCAACAGCTATTAACGAGAATACAGATTCTGTTAAATTACTAAGACAATAAAGAAAAGCGAATCTTTATCAAAGCTATTTATGTGAGAGATTACTATCAAGCAGCTGAAACTGATAGCGCAACACCTGAAACTTATGAACTCCTGTAAAACGGAAACGAGCAATACTGCTTTTGTTACAAATATAAGAAAAAAAGCAAATTTTTTTCAAATCTTGTAATAAGCATTGCAGCTTCTATAGCGAAACCTAAACGACATGCAGGAAAAGGGCACTGAATTGATGATTGTAAAAGAGAAAAAGAAATCTTTGGATCCGTCTGGATTGTTACAACTAAAAAAATACGCAGAATAAACTAGCATAAATGGATATGTAGAAAATGTAAGTCAAGCCTACTGAGTCACTTAGAATAACACTTAGCTTTAAAAAGGTACGGACTTTCTTCACTTTATGTTGTTTCAAAGGCAAGTTCTTTGCACTTCCGTCAAGTAACAGAGTTCTGTTGCTGTTATTCGAATGAAGTTTTTGTATTGGCCTGTGAATTCTCGATTTTTGAGAATGCTTAATTAAGTCTGTCCACCGTTTTATTGTCTGCTTCTGTACAAATTCGTTACCCAAACGCGTTTTTTTCTTTTTTTCGTCTTTAAATAACAATAGCGTACTAGCAGAAATGCAAACGAGACCTCCATGTCTAACATTTCGACGACACTGTGAAAACAAATGGTGGATCACTCGTGAACCGCGCATTCAAACGCAAATATTCGCTACGATGTGGTAATGAACTGAACGGATTGCTGTAATGTAATGCTCGTAGCGAGCATTACATTACAAACAATGTCTTAACACGCCACTTTCAAATTGCGCGGAGGGACTACAGCCCTGTGAAAAAAGTCCGATAGATCCAAATAAAATACGATGTTTAATTGGAAGTTATGATAAACTATTGTGTTTTTGAAACAGCAACTCGGGATACTTACAGATTGACGAAAAAAATGATAGATTCATGTTTTTTGTAAAGTTTTCTATGGGATTATGATGAAAAAAATGAAAAAAAACAAAGAGATTTCTAATGAATTCATAATGTTTTTTTCTTGGGAATTTATCAGTTGAGTTATGATACAGTTTCTATCTGGACTTTTTCGATCTAGATAGACCTATAAGGATTCTTATTGGAACCTCATAACATTTTTTATCAGACTTCTTCCACAGGCAGTGCATCTGTTAAGGTTGCTTATTTAGAAATATTAAGTATTCTAATAATCTAATATGTGTAATGTAAGTGTACTTTAAGCCGCGGTTGATATATACGTACACTGTTATTTAAAATACTTAAACGGTCGCAATTTACCACAAAAAAGATATGCAGTCAATTAATTTACGGAAAATAATAGCTTTTTATAAATAATCTACATAAACTGAAAGATACGCGTTTGTCCTGACGTAATTTAGAAGTTAATTTGCTAACAAAATATAGTTATTTCTTTTTAACTCTCTTTTGTTGCTTTCATTAAGGTATATGTATACAAATAATAATGATTACAAATATATCCATATTTTTAAAGAAACTGTCAATTAGATAGGCAGTAAATATGAGCCAAATTTTAATCGGTTATAAATTATAAAATTAAATAATAAAATGATTAAAGACACTAAAATAATTTTATATGACTGATTTGTCTAAAGTTTACCTGATCTTCATAATTTTACTACGCTCTTGTTATTTATTAACTCAACCTAAAAACAAACTGGCGCGTTCTGACGAGTTTTGGTAGTTATTGTTATTACAAGAAATAATAATAAGGATTTTTTCGCAAGATACCTTTTAAATATTTTCCTCTATGATTTAAAAATAATTGCACTAATCCATCCATTTGGGAATAAACTAATAAATCGAAAAATCTGCCATCCAAATAGTTGTTAAACCATAGCAAAAAAAACATCACAAGAACCAAAACAAGAAGGGTGGTTCATCACCCTTGCCAAAACAATAAAAAGCCCCGAATTCTCCACTAACACAAACTAATACAAAATTTGTACGTTTTTTTGGAATTTCTGCAACTTTTGTGAAACAAAATACTTTCTGCTCCTTTGATAATAATTTAACACTGAATAATTAAACTAAAAACCTAAAAACTAAAACTGTCGTCCGTCCACCCAAAAATTATTATTATACTTCCGGATGTTACTCGCGAAAGAAAGTAAGGAGACATACATGTTTGCCGTTAAAAAATAAACGCATTATTTCAGTTTTACTTTCTCATTATTTATTCATACCAGCCAGTTTAAAACGTCTGTCAACGACAATTTATTAGAAAGTCAATTAAAAAAACGCAAAAACTTATGTGTAATACTTTTTAAATTATTTTATTACATCTTCTTTCAGCTTTATTTTATTGTTTGTGACCTAAAAAAACGTAGACAAAGAAATGGTGTGAAGTCTCACCCAACATATGGTACTTATTAAAATGTGTTTCCGCGAAAGATGCGAAAGCGGCATTGCGATTGGAAAAAAATCGCACAGGATATGGTTTTTTCCCCCTTGTCGCAAATTCTGCAACTTGGGTCCCCATTTAGCAGCTACTGTCATGCGAAGTCTTTTCCTACTTTATCTGAGTAGTTCTTTCTTCGTTTTATTGGATGGGCCCCTTATAAAGCCTTTTCCATGTCTTATTCTACCGAAGCTCCCCCAGTATTCCTCGGGTTTGTTTCGGATTCATTCCCTGGTTTGCCCTCGTGCTGTGGTTTTGGTCCAAAGTATGGTGTGGATGATCCCTGTCTCGCTAGCTCATCCGCCTTTTCGTTGCCTTCTATTCCCGAATATCCTGTACCCACAGGACCAACCTTAGCCTGTTGCGTTTTCCCAGGACTTCCAGCTCTTTTTGGCATTCCCATGTCAGCTTGGACGTTACTCTGGAGTTTACTAGTTCCCCTAGTGACGCCTGGCTGTCTGTTAATATGCTGATCCGCTTGTTTTTATAAGCCCTCCTGTTATTTTCTTTTGTACAGTGCAGTAAAACATATTTATATTTCCGTTCAAAATACAGAGCTGTATGTTCCTAGTTGAACGGAGAATTTTGAATTCTTCATTTCACTGTACACGCCCGCTTTAGTTCCCTGCTTGGTTTTGAATCCACCTGTATACCAGATGATGTCTCCAACCGTGCTGTGTCTATGTCCTACACCTGGATATTCTTAATTTTGGTATAACATCGTATTAATGGCAAATTTTTGATAAAAATCAGAAAATATATTTAAAAAATAAGTATTTACATTTTAAAAAATCACTGTTAAACCTATGGCGTAAGCCACTTGCCACAAATTGCTATCAGCAAAAAGTAAATAAAATAAAAAATAACTTTATTTTTAGTTGACTATGTTAAGGTGCATTTAAGCCTGAGCGCACAAAACCCTACACGCAGTAAAAACTGTTCAGTATCTTATAAAGAAACATAAGTCAACTGCACGAGCTGACTAACTGCTTGTTGGTCCTATGTGTGCTTTTAAAAGCGGAATCACATTGCGCCAAAGTTTTTCGCGCATCATCAGCGTTTCACGACACCAGAATGTCTACGAATTTGATGCACAAATTAACAATCAAAGATTCGAGGCATTAGTTACTATATTTTTATATAAAATTGACTGCTCTTGGTTTATCGCGAAGCCAGTCTACACGGATTAAAAATTGTTGCTTCGCTCTGCATTGCCCTCGCGCATCGTGACTCATGGTAGTTCAGTAAATGAAGTCCAAAGAAACCTCAAACCTGAAGATCAGGTTGGGCCGTCACAATTTTTTTTAATTTGCTGATATTAATGTATACAATAATCTCTGAAAATATCATATATAAAAAAATGTACGCAAGGGCCTAAAAATGGCCCTCAAGAGCCCGGAAATCCGTTTTTTCAACTAATTTGGTCGATATCTCCGGAAATATGACACTTACGCAATTCGTGTTTGGACGAAAATAAAGAGCACTTTATTAACTGCAAAAATGATTGCTATCACTTTTGTACAAAATTTGATAGTTTTTGCAATAATCGGTCATAAATGCGCCGAGTATTTTTTGCACCTGACCCGTATCTCAAAAGGTGCTTTAAGCTACTTACACTTCCAAACGGACGGACTAATTTTTAAATAACTCACGCAAAAATGCATATTTTTGCATTATTTAAAGTTTACATGAAAGAAGAAACTTGTAGCAATAATACCTTGTTACTGTTTCCTTTTTTGTGTTTCTTTAGAATATAAAAAACTCGAGCCAAAGTTAGTTTTTGCTCGATAATTTGACCTTCCTATCAATCTGTTCATATTTTTTTTATAAAAAGTAATTTTACCGAATCCTTTTAAATAATGTGGCTTTGGAAGGTGTTGAATACATTCCGAAAGGATTAGTGAATATTTTTTGTGAATTTTTATAAACAACGCGTTTTTCTTAGGGCTAATTAATATATATTCAAGGACCATATCGGCTAACAATGCACATTATTTAAAAGCTTAGATTGTCCCCTTCTCGATAGCACTTTTATTTTTTTCCAAATTTTGTAGTTTTCCGGAAAATCGAGAAAATTCATGTCCCAATAAAAACTCGACATTTTTTTTTGATGATTACTTTCTCTTCGTGCTCAAATTTTTTGAGCTTTGCATACTTATTTAAGAAATGTGTGAAAAGTGAAAAAAAATTGTGTTCAGAGAAAACGTCTTTAGAGAAAAACGTGGCAATATTTAAATTTTTCCGATGATTAATTTTAAATTTTATTATTATCATTTATATTAGCTCGTAGTTTACAGAATAGACAATAGGAACAAAAAAATCAAAGACTGGGCTTTGTTGGCTTGTTCTTTTTTTCTCTTGGGGCTTTGGAGAAGGTCATTTTTTTTGTCGAGTCTTTAACAAACTGACTGTTTGGATAATTTAGCTTGCCATTATTCATTGGGGAGTACTTCAGCCTACATTTCCTATGGTGGTTGTCCTTTCTCATCTTGCTTACATCTATTAAAAACTTAAATATTGCCCCGTTTTTCTCTAAAGACGTTTTGTATAAAAACTAAAATAAAAAGTAAGGCGAAATTTTTTTACACTTTTTATATCTTCTTGAATAATAAATGTATGCATTCAAAATCTACAATCCTATATACAAAGATTGTTTATGGTCCTTGAATATTTATTAATTCCCGATAGACCCCAGCATTTTTGAAAACTCCGGAAATTAAAAAAAAACCGCCCTAAGAAAAACCCGTTGTATATAAAAATACCACACACACAAATATATATATATATATATATATATATATATATATATATATATATATATATATATATATATATATATATATATATATATATATATATATATATATATATATATATATATATATATATATATATATATATATATATATATTTATAATTTATAATGTTCAATTTGTATGAAATTATAAAAATATTTTTAAATTGATATTTTCTAAACATTGGCTTTACATGAAAGCTATCTGAATAATGCTTCTCTAAAGTATTAGTATATTAATTTTAAAACGTGTTTATATAAGGTATAATATATATTATTGATATGAAAATGATATTATTTAAAATAATTTCCTTAGAATAGTATTTATATTTTTTACATAATTCTTAAAGTATTTCATATAAATATTTAACCAATAAATATACATTTATTGATATTATATTCTCGTCAAAATTTTGGCTTCTTATTAAAACAATTTTTGATATTATAGTAGACAAAATCAGAAAATCATGCTTTTTGCTGTGAGTTATTTTGACAAATTAAGTCCGTACAAGTTTGTTGTTTACAGTCTCAATGTAGACATTAAAGCAAAATATGACTTTCGTGTTTTAAAATAACGGGTTTGCATAAGTATTAAAATTTCAAAAATGACTCGGCACCTTTATGGCCCATTATTGGAATAAATATCAAATTTTTGAAAAGGAAGTTGTAGAAATTTTTTTAGTTAATAACAATGTAAACTAATCATTTTACAGATGCCAACTATTTTTAGAAAGTGTTGAATAAAATTTGCGAGATTGAAAATTTAAGTGAAAAACGGATTTTATTTTTTATTTTAAAATAATTATTTTCTTAAAAAGTTTTTTTTTTGATTTCCTCTTTTCTTTTTTTTTTTTTTAAAAAACAGCTATTTAATTGTATTAATTTTTATAAAAAAAAATATTTTTGAAATAAAAAAAATATTTTATTTAATAAAGATTTAATATACAATAAAATTTGCTTGTTTAATAGAAAAAATTAATTTATTTATATATATATATTTATATATATATATATATATATATATATATATATATATATATATATATATATATATATATATATATATATATATATATATATATATATATATATATATATATTATTATTAATTTTAATTTTGAAATGTATTCAACACCTTCAAGCACCATAATCCCAAAGAATCAGTAAAATTACTTTTTATAAAAAATTGATTGAACAGATTGATAGGAGGGTCAAAATATCGAGCAAAAACTAACTTTGGCTCGAGTTTTTTAATATTCTAAAGAAACAAAAAAGGAAACAGTAAAAGATATTATTGCTTCACGTTCCTTCTTTCATGTAAACTTTGAATAATGCAAAAATATGCATTTTTGCGTGAGTTATTTAAAAATAAGTCCGTCCGTTTGGAAGTGTAAGTAGCTTAAAGCACCTTTCGAGATACGGGGCAGGTACAAAAAAAACTCGGCACCTTTATGGCCCATTATTGGAAAAACTATCAAATTTTTGAAAAAAGTGATAGAAATAATTTTTGCAGTTAATAAACTGCTCTTCATTTTCGTCCAAACACGAATTGCATATTTCGGGAGATATCGACCAAATTAGTTGAAAAAACGGATTTCCGGGTTTTTGAGGCCCATTTTCAGGCCCTTGCGGAGATTTTTTTATATATGATATTTTCAGACGTTATTGTATACATTAATACCTGCAAATTAAAAAAAAATTGTGACGGCCCAACCTGATCTTCAGGTTCACACATTCGTTTACTGTACTATGGGTCTAGACAAGTTTCCAGAACGGGAGTTTGAAGGTTTCCACACGGCGATATTTGAATAAAAAATTCGAGCATACGTTTTCGAGGTCGCTGAATCTGAATCCGGCGTCTATTTACATCCATCCAAGACGTCATTCAAGGTCATTTGAAGGTTATTCTAAGGTGTTCTTTGGAAATAAAATGTTAAATACGATTTGAAAAATCTGAAAATTTTGAGGTCAGGTAACCTTCATAATGTCATTTGAAAGTCAAGTGGAAAAAAAAGCATAGGAAAAATCATGACAAATTTATGCGTATAGATAGATCCAAAGTGTAAATAAACGCTGGATTCGGATTCAGGAACCTCAAAAACACAGGCTTGAATTTTTCCAGATTTTTCCAATGATTTTTTCTTCATTTGGCCTTCAAATGACCTTGAACCTGACGTGATGGAGGTTAATAGACCCTCTTATCGCAATCAGCGACCCCAAAAACTCTAGTGACATCTAACCGCTTCCGGCGTTCCCCCGTAGGTCAAATGTTGCAAGTGATAATTATATGGGCATGGAAATCATTTTATTTGGTATTATTATTTTTTAAATTTTAAATTAAAGTCTAGCTCCTTGCCTGGCTAATTTTTTAATTGCATTTTTTGTTGATATTGAAAATCAAGTCAGCACAAAATATTTCTAAACATATTTGATGATAATATTATAATAAAAGTATTAATAATGTTTTAATGTGTTTCCTTTTTTACTGCTAATACAAAGATAAGAAATTTAATTATTAAACTTAAAAATAATTCACAAATTGTTATAATCGTAATTTATGTAATGATAATAAAAAACTGCATCAGTTATGTTACAACTATAACATTTTGTTTATAATAACTAATTATATATTTAATTATTGCAGTGGCGTCTCTGTGAAATGCAATTTTTTGTATATCAACGTCTAAAATAAAATTACGTAAATAAATTGTTTGGTGTTTTCAAGGCCAGTAAAAAAGAAAGTCTTGCAGTAAGAATTTTACACGAGGAAGCTTTTTAAGTTAATTTTTAATGACAGTACTAATACACCCAGAATTTTTTTTCTTCAATTTTATAAATAATTTTTTAAAATTAGGGGCCATCCATAAATTACGTCACACGAATATCATGATTTTTTGACCCCCCGTTTCTGTCACAACTCGTCACTTTTGTGAGACTCCCTCCACCCTAGTGTGACGTCACACATTTGAAATTTTACATCTAAAAATAATCAAAACATATATAAATAAATAATAGGCATATAGAAAGAGTTAGTACAGTTTTAACGATTTTTAAGTTTTGCGTTTTAATAATTTTAATTTTTACATGTGACGTCACAAAGTTGATGACCCCCGTCCCCATACCCCTTGTCACACAACATCACAATCCTCTACACCCCTCCCCCCCTTAAGGTTTAAGGTAATTTATGGATGGCCCCTTAAAAATCATTAAAATGTTTATTTATGAAATTAAAGAAAAAAAGAAAAAACAGTAGTATAATGGTACTGTCTTGTAGAATTAAAAAAAAATGAATTGGCATTATACAGGGAGTATCAAACATTTTTCTTTTTTTTAATTAATCATAGCCTCAAGCATATTTTTTTAGGCTTGTAACTTCGTCCGGCTAAAGGGTAGCCGTCCCTTACCAACCCTTGAATTAAAAAAAATCAAGGCTTGGTAGGGGCCCGCCACTCTCCGGCCAGAACTTGACTTTTATGTTAAGGGATCCTTCAAAGACAATTACACAAATTTTTAAAATGCCTCAAGAACCTACCTTAAATTGTTTACCAGCTCTGGAACTAAAAGGTCGCCTCATACTATAAATAGTTTTGTGAATCCAGAACTTCGGCTACGAAGCGAGTTTTAGTGTCCATAAATCGGTCAAAAAGAAATTTTGTTCATATTATCATATGGCATAGTATACAGGGTGTAAAAAGTATGATGCTCACGGCGATAGTGGAGCTTAAAACAAGCCAAAAACACATGGGTCAAAAGTTAATTGTTTTCGAAATAGGGCCTATTTAAGTTTAAAAAAATTGGCAACAGCGCGCCCACTACATTACTCATCGAGTCGAACGTTAAACGTTTTTTTCGAGATTTTACATATTTACACTTTTTTAAAAAGAGATGTTTATTTACATTTTATTTGTAATTAAAAAATAATTGTACTTACCACACACAAAATTAAGCTTAATATCCATTTTAAGAACACAAATTATTATGTTTTAAAACATCACTTTTGTATTTACTTACAGAATAGATTGTCTCTAATTATAAAAAAATAAACAGCTGTGAACTGTGGTATGTGATACGTTTACTTCGCGGCCTAATAACCTCGTACTAGTTCCAGGATTTTCTTTCGCGATTTTTAAAATTCTTTTCTCTAGTTCCTCAGTTACATATGTACCTCCCAGGATTTCTCGGTTGCACACATCCCGTTTCGAAAACTCTTTGGTACCGTTGTGGAAATCTTTCACGGTAAATTTGAGCTGCTAGATTAGCATTATGGTTTGGCTTCGGCGTAAATTATTAACATATCGGCATATTCCCGGTTTGAAAACATTATTTTAAACTTTAAGGCACGAAATAAAAGACGGACAAAAATACCGCAGCGACTAGACATAATACAAAGTGACTACTGACTTGACGAACTGTAGCGCTGTTGCCAATTGTTTTTTAAATGTTTAACTGGGAAAACATTTATTATTATTATTATTATTATTAATTTGTAGACCGACACATTTAACACGAGCGATTACGACGAAAGTTGCCAATTGTTAAGCGTTTCAGAAATAATTGCTACCAAAGATATAACTTTGATATCGTTTAGACAAAAATCTGTCAAATTTTGACACATATGTCATATAAACTTTTTGACTTGTTTTGAGCTCCACTATCGCCCATTAAAATCGTGAGCATCATACTTTTTACACCCTGTATATACGTGGATTTAAATTGCGAAAATCAGTAAATTAAAGTACGAACTGTTGCAACATCCACCATATTTTCCAGATTTAATTTACTTTAACTTTTGGCTGTTTATAAAATTACAATTCATAGAGCCGTCACTGATTTAATAATTAATTAATAATTTGCGGAAGTAGCTCACAACACGCAAACAGCATTTTGTCCCCGATTTTTTACGTTAGATATTATTTTACTTTAAGAAAATTTAAATCAGAAGAATTCTTTCGGATCAATGTCATGCAAGGTTGTTACGCATTTCAGTTGAACAAAAAACGTTTGATAAGTCCGGAATAAGAATGCAAGTGAAGAAACGAAAGTGCACGTATGAAGGCCTTACATTCACGGTCAAATAATAATTGAACACACAAAAAAGACTATTCATCATGCCACGTTTTCTCTTTTTCTCATTGTGATTATGATGGGGTATGAAAGTAGATGGCGTGAGGTTAATAGCCTCGCACTTAACGGTAAACAAAACAACAAAGATATTATTACAAGTTTTCGTGTTTTGTCACTTTCACAGGTTTATTGTTAATTTTTTTATAATAAAAATTTCTCGAGACGTTTGCCAGAACTACACGCAAGGCCGTTCTTATCAATTTTGGCGCCCTGGGCTATGAACCAATTAGCGCCCTAGGGCCCTGGTATTGAAATTCTTAAATATGATTTTTTAATATTTAATTGCAGTTATAAATAAAATTATTTTGTAAAATGAAGTTCCCGGTAACCTACATTTCATTTTTAGTAAAAATACACGAAGCTTTAGGATAAAAAAATAGTCTTAAAAATTCCTAATAATTTTTTATGATAAGAAATAAAATATAAATAGAAATATATATTTTTTCTTATGTCAAAATACATAACAAAAATAAAATAAATTAATTTGTAATAATAAAAATATTTTAATAAACATCAAAAAATATTTTTAACAAAAAAAATATCCACATATAACTATAATAATTATTATCATAAATTAAACTGATGTATTAAATAAAAAACATTCGTGACTATTTGACCGGACCATGGTAATTCAGGGTCAGTTTTTCCCCATCACGTCAAGAAAACGAGATTTCAAGGTCAAAATGGTGATATTTTTTAAAGCGTCTCTGGTACAACTTCTCAAGCGACCTACTAACTTGACGGTACCTGTGTAGCTTTTAAGTACTTTTTGGACATTAGAAAGAAGCCCAGGACCAGCCCAGGGCCGGCCCAGAGAGGTGAAAGGCGTCATGGGCGTTCTAACTAGCACTGTGAGTTAATGACGGTCGACTCGGCACTGACACGAGGGACCCTAGAACTTTGCGTGAACATAATGGTATGCTACGTGTGCTGGCCCAGGGTAGAGAAAGTGGCCCCGGTGCTCCACACTCGCCAATTTTGATTTCCCTGCTAAGGGAAAATGCAGCTATTTTTAGAGATCTTTAGAAACGTTAGTTTACTCAATTGTCGGCCGTGGTTTAAAAATTCCTCATCTTATGTTAAAAAATGCAGCACTTTAACGCTTTCTTTTATTTAAAGAAATTCTTTTCAAAAACTAATATTTTATTTTAAGGCGGTTTTTTTATAAAGTATTTAAATTAAATTTATGTTAAAAATTGCAGCTATTTTTAGAGATCTTTAAAAACGTAGATCTTTAGAAACGTTAGTTTACTTAATTGTCGGCCGTGGTTTAAAAATTCATTCTTCATCTTATGTTAAAATATGCAGCACTTTAGCGCTTTCTTTTATTTAAAGAAATTCTTTTCAAAAACTAATATTTTATTTTAAGGCGGTTTTTTTTATAAAGTATTTAAATTAAATTTATGTTAAAAATTGCAGCTATTTTTAGAGATCTTTAAAAACGTAGATCTTTAGAAACGTTAGTTTACTCAATTGTCGGCCGTGGTTTAAAAATTCCTCTTCTTATGTTAAAAAATGCAGCACTTTAACGCTTTCTTTTATTTAAAGAAATTCTTTTAAAAAAAACCCTATTTTATTTTAAGGCGGTTTTTTACAAAGTATTTAAATTAAAATTATATTAAAAATGCAGCTATTTTCAGAGATCTTTAGAAACGTTAGTTAACTTAATTGTCGGCCATGGTTTAAAAATTCCTCATCTTTACGTTCGTGGCGCCCCTCAAGTTACGGCGTCCCTTGGCTGTAGCCCAAAAAACCCATAGGGTTAGTATGGCCCTGACTACACCCATTATGAGGCCTTCTGTATATATTTTAAATCAATTAGTTTTATGAAGGTTAGTTAAAAGACAATTATTTTTACCCCTAATTGACTGTCAAGAAAAAAGACGTATAAAAAACTGCCTAGAACAATTGCGGTCCAAATCACCAGGTAGGTAAAATCAAAGGTCTAACTGCGGCCCAAAAATAAGGGTAAGCCGAAGACTTAATCATTAATTTGTCTTTTACAAACGCCTGCTTGATACAGTCCGACCCTGTAATGTTGATCTCTTTGTAAATAGTTACGCCTGTGATAGTGATAAAGAATATCATTCGATTTCGATTTTCTTTATAACCTTGTAAACTGGGGTGGGTATATATGTAGAAAAATAATACAAAATACTGTTTTGTGTGCAGTTTGTGATACGATACGTACGTTCGCAAAGCTTGCTTGTCTTGCTAAAGTTAGAGTAAGTGACAGATGTTAATATAATATATAGGTATTGTCCTTACAAGATATGGAAAATTATTAGAAATACTTGTTTTTTTTTCTGTAAGTTGCTGAGTAGGCTACCAAATATTACCCTAGCATTAAGCGAATGTAATAACCATACTAAATTCGTTTATTAATCTAATTATTATTATTACTGTTTTTATTTCGCCTAGGAAAATTGCGGCCCAAATCATCAGGTAGGTAAAATTAATGGTCTAATTGCGGCCAGAAAATAAGGGTAAGTCTGTAATAAAATGTCCAGGTAATAAATGATTGCCTGGTTTGACCCAAACAGGGTGGAATTATTGTGGCATGTAATAAATACCATATTAAAATTTATTAAAATTTTTGTTAATAACTTCTATGTGAGGATAATTTAGAAAAAAATTAAAAGCCCTCAGTTCTGGTCGGTCATGGTTAGTTACGGTTAGTTAAAGCGGCTTTTTATTTTCCCTAATTAAATTTCAGACGTAATAAATACCATATTGGAAATTATTAAAATTTGGTTAATCACTTATACGTAGGGGTAATTTAAACACATTTAAAAGCCCTCAGTTCTGGTCGATCATGGTTAGTTCTGCTTAGTTAAAGCGGCTTTTTATTGTCCCCAATTATATTTTAGACGTGATAAATCCGATATTGAAAATTATTAAAATTTTGTTAATAACTTTTACGTAGGGATTATTTAGACAAATTTAAAAGCCCTCAGTTCTGGTCGGTCATGGTTAGTTAAAGCGGCTTTTTATTTCCCCCAATTATATTTCAGACGTGATTAATCACTTAAAGTAGGAACAGTAAACTTTTCCGTTTAGGCCGCAATTTTGCCATAGTTTAATCAAATTAAAACTCCAATAATTTTTGGGCCGCAATTCGAATATAACAAAAAAAACGGGTTAAATCTCTGTTGTCTATTTATTTACTAAACGCTCTATAAGCCAATCTAGTGTTTATGACTGACCGCTGTTAATGCGGGCAACAGCAACCGGCAACCCGGTTAGTAAGATTCCGGTAATCCAGTAAAAAGCTGGTAAAAAACAATGATTTCAATGCAACGAAACAGGCGAGCAGCGCGAAGCAAGCATTGTTTCGGAACGGTTTGGAATTGGAGCAGTTTTTACCGTAATCGTAATGTAACAAAACAGGTGAACAGCTCGAAGCAAGTATGGTTCCAGAACAGCTCTGATCAAATATGGTTCCGGAACAGCTCGAAGCAAGTATGGTTCCGAAACAGCTCGGAGCAAGTACGGTTCCGGAACAGCTCGCAGCAAGTATGGTTCCAGAGCAGCTCGAAGCATGTATGGTTCCGGAATAGTTAAAAACTGGAGCAGTTTTCTTGAAATATGTATTTTTATGAACTGGAACAGCTTCTACCTGTTCTTTAAAAAACCCTATTCCGACCATCTCTACACCATCGTAATTACCGTCATACAATTAGCCCGAGAATGTCCAATCCGGCCAGGGTTCCCAACTTAGGGGTTTTCCCCCAAATTTAGGGGGAAAACAGTGGGATGGTATTTTTTAAGGGGTATTTTTAGGGATTTTTATAACTTTAAATATTTATTTTTTTTCAAAAGTTAAATTAAGCAAAATAAAGGTGTAATAGTATAGGCCCTGGGATAATCCAATCTAGCCAATCATATTCATTTTTGTACATACCGCCTTAGCGACATCTAGTCAGTAAGAGGCAGTTGCTTGTCAGTAAGAGTGCAAAGTTGAATAAAACGCTAATTCCAACGTGTTGTTGAACACATTTATTTTACCTGTTTATTTTTTTCGTTTATCAGCAAGTCAAGCATTACAATGCCTAAAGCTAAAGAAAAAAATACTGTCAAAAATATACCGTGGGAAACGCATCCAGACTTGAAAGGTGAAGTTATTCTATTGTATTTAGGAGCGTGAATCTGAATGGCGAAATACAATTTTTATCATTAAAAAAATATAAAATTTAAACAATAGAAAAAATAAAAAAATGCACTTTTATATATTTAAATTTTTCACACGTGCTTTTTTTTCAAAATCATCATTATTTTTTATTTTTTTTTGTAAAAATTTATTTTGTCTTATAGATTCACACTAATTTGTATTTTTGTAAATTATTTGTGACTGTTACTATGTTTAACCTAAAATATAATCAGAGAAATTACTAATAACCTCCCTGTTAATTAATAATCACAATAAAAATTATTAATCTTAATATTTATTATCTATTTTTTAGGAAATTCCTAGTAATTGTGGGGATTTTGGGAGTTTTTGATTGGGGCTTTAGGGCTTTAGGGAGATACGTTTTTGAGAGTTGGGAACACTGAATCCGGCACAACAAGAGGACTGACTTAAAAGACAACATCGGGTTAAAATATACGTCCGAAACGCTTATACCGGTCATTTTGAGCAGATAGAATTTGAATCCGATTTATAGGAAGATTCAGCTTACTAGTGATATCCGTAATATTGCCATCTTCCATTTATTTACATATTAATAACAGGATTTTGAATACAAATTTGACATCGAGTTTAATAGATATTATGGTGTTTATGATTCTAAATATTAAAAGCCAGTAGTTATCGCAAACATTTTATATTTTTGTTACACAATAACTTATAACGTTTATTGAACTTAATTTAATAATAAAATTTAATTACTGTATTAATAATAATAAACATTTCTCTGATAAATAATATCATGATGCAAATACGTCATTAGCAAATTTGGAAGCCACTAGATAATAAAAACTCGTTTACTAAACAAAGAAGCCCTTTACAACTTTATTGTAATACATAATGTTGACCCATATATTGATGTGAAATTTACGATAATGACGTCAATCCACAAACTTTATATATTTTGTAATTTGATTTTATTATTTAACTACAGATTGTTGAGTGTTAAAGTGTAACTGCAATTTGGTGGTCGAAAAAACAGTTTGAAAAATCAAGCCGAACGTACGTATTAGTGTAAACTTAACTTAATTTTTTGAATATTTACTAGAAATTAAAGACCAAATTGGGTAATTATTTACAAGTGGGGTCAACCCTATTTTTGGCCATATCTAGGTGGAAAATTAACATTTTTAAGTTGATTCTGCTTGTTTTACGGGGCATTTATGATAAAAAAGTTGAAAAAAATATTGGTATTTATGTTTTTGGATAAAATATCTATTTTATCTTTTTTTGATATATATTTTTTAAATACATAAATACAAGAACAATTTGAAAATACAAAATGATTAAAAAAGTTAGTTTTTCAACTAACGCGACTAGATAGCGGCAAAAATATTGGATTTCATGTTTTTGGATAAAATTTCTACTTTATCTTTTTTTCATGTTTTTAATTTTTTTGCAAAATACATAAAAAACGAACAATTTGAAAAAACTAACCACAGCTAATTTTGACACCATTTTTTTAAAATTCTTTGTTTTAAAACGTAGATTGTGAAAAAAAGTAACAATAAGCTTGAAGACAATAAGAATTAAAAGTTATTTAAGATTATTTGCAAAAATAACGGTTTTTTGAACTTTTAAAGTTGATTTTTTAATTGAAATATATTAATTTTTTGATATTTTCGCTATCATCACCATAAATTAAAATAAAATACAAATAAATAATTAAAAAAAGTGATGATCCATCAATTTATCTCTTTCTTATGACCAAAAATAAGGTTTGACCCCACTTGTAAATAATTACCGCAAAGTGTTTATTGAAAAATAGATATTTAATTAAGAAATACAAAAAAGTAACTTTCTGATGTAAAACTTTGTTAGATCATTCACAGCAAAACAAAATTTAATTTTAAAACGTTCATAATGTTACAGAATTTTTCTTATTTTAGTAATTTACTTATATCAAAAAAAAGACGTAAGCGGACTATTAATATAAAGTATTTTAAGTTCCATTCTTATGATAAACTCTTAAATTAAGCTTGTTGTGCCGAGGCTGAGTATTCACGAGGAAAAGTGAATGTGTAAAAGTTTTACTTTTACCATGTGAGTGAATAAATGGTAGTACTCTATGTTTTTTTAAGTATCCTTAGTTAAATAATATACCAAGTGCCCAAGAGACTACTTTCCGGCTGCCATTTTTTAATTTCTTAATCAGTATTGATGAAAATTGATATGCTTGTTATTTTAGTAAAACGTTATTTTTATGCATATTTAACAAGCTTGCCCGACTTCCGGTCTCACCGGAAATGACTAATGATTTTTAAATGGGACACTGTATATTTTTTGTTTTTTGGGTTTAAGAGATGGTTTTATATCCCAATGCATCAGTTTTCTGTTGTTGATACCAAATTTAACTTAAAACTGTGTTAAATTTTTACGAGATACGTTAATAAACACAAATCAACTTCTTTACCTCTCAAACTTTTAGAGGCACGAAAGCAATCGTTTCCTTAGCAACTTACCCTATTTAAATGCTATTTTCATGGCAACCACTCTTTTTTTGCAACTTGCAACGTACATGTTATATCCAATTAAGTATTAAAAAGATCTTTATCCACCTAATAAAACAAAAAAAAAGTAAACGAAAATGAAGACAAATATAGTGTTGTATATTGTTGGATTCGCTTTAAAATGCTGCACTTAGTGAAGTTATAAAAGAAAATTTTTCCTATTTTAGTTTTCAAGCTAGGGCAAAATTACTAAAATAATGTGGTTTAGAGCCCTTTAAAGTTTAAAGAAATAAAACTAAGTTTATATTTTTCTGAACGTAAAATGATCCGTAGAATCCGAAAAATAAAACATATACAGGGTGTCTCATTTAAAAATCAAAACTTCTAATCGTTTCTGGTAAAACCGGAAGTCGGAAAAGCTTGTCATATATGCGTAAAAATAACGTTTTGTTAAAATATCAACCTTACCTTAGTTTTGTTAATATCGATAAAAAAAATAGCAGCCGAAAAGTAACCTCGTGGGCATCCCGTATAATGTATATTATATATTTATATTAAATAAAGTTAAACACCTTATATATAACCAAATATGTAAAGTTTTTAAAGTCGCGGTCTCAGTAAAAAGTTATATAACACACGTAACGTGACACGGAAAAAAAACTAAGAAGTATTTTGAAACGAAAACAACACACCTAATAAATATATTATTGTTAAAGTTATGTTTTGCAAGCACATTATGCCGCGTTTACACCAAAGTCTTTCACAAGTTGCGGCAATTTGTTGCTTTTTCTACAAAATACAGCAACTTTTTCTGTCTTCCACTTGTGGAGAGACAAATCCTTCACTAAATTTTGGTTTTCCGCGGAGTATCGGTAAAGATCAAAGAAAGTTGACAATTAAATGTGAAAGATTTGTTGCTGGGCGCTTTGCGCAAGCAACATGTAGAAAATTAGTGGAGAACTGGAGAACTACTTCCTAAACCTTTTGCGCCAATTCTTTGGAAACAAGTTTTCCACTTGTTTCTCTAAATTTAAGAAGAGCAAGTTTTAGTTTTCTACAAAAAATCTTCCACTTGTTGCTCTAATTTAAGAAGATTGTTTTCTACAACCTTTTTTCAACTTGTTGTAAACTTTGGGGTAAACACGCCTTTAATTTTTAGTCCAGGAAAGCATGATTAAAATTTTATACTTATCTATGGCTTATCTTGCCAGTATTTTTAGACCAATTTTGGAACGAATCAGAAAAAACTGTAAAAGTCACTTTGTAAATAATAAGGAATTAAAAATTAGAATTACCTATTAACAATTACTAAAGCCGGTCTTAGACTAAATGACTAATTTGTCTTTAACAAAACGCCTGCTTGATACAGTCCGACCCTGTAATGTTGATCTCTTTGTAAATAGACACAGCTGTAACAGTGATAAAGAATATCATTCGATTTTGATTTTATTTTTAACCTTGTAAACTGGGGAGTGTATATATGTAAAAAATAATGCAAAATAAGGTTTTGTGTGCAGTTGATAATTTTAAATTCTTTTTATATTTTTAATATTAGGTTCTTTTTTTGTGATACGATACGTACGTCTGCAACCCTTGCTTGTCTTGCTAAAGTTACAGTGATAGATGTTGATATATTATATAGGTATTGTCCTTAGAAGGTATGGAAAAGAATTAGAAATACTTGTTTTTTTCTTCTATAAGCTGCCAAGTAGGCTACCAAATATTATTTTATCATTAAACGAATGTAATGACCATATTAAAATCGTTTATTATTATTATTATTATTATTATGACGTCATTTGTGACGTAATGTCATTAATGACGAATTTATCTCTTGTTGTGATAGGTATATTTATAATTTTTAAAAGTGCGGATGTTATTGATTTAAGTAATTTTAAAATTTTCTAAAATTACCTTAGCATTAAAGAAAGTCAACCTAGTATCATTTAAATTAACTCATATTGATGGAACATACGAGTAGTTACCTTTATTTAATAATATGAAAGCACTTCCTTTTATTTTACATTTTTTAGGTTTTCTTAAAATGCTAAAAGCTTTTAATTAAAAAGTGTACATTTTAAGTGTGGAAAAGCTGACAAAAATCCCTTGACGCTAATTTTGATACTAATATCTCAGGAATTGCGGAAATAATTTTAAATCAAAAATACAATTTTTGTTCTAATCTCCAATATTTTCTTTATTGTTAACTTTTGGACTAAGATACATTTTTTAACCTAGTCCACCACACCATTGATAAGACCTTTGCAGATTTCCTGTATAGTCAAAATACTTCAAATTAAAAACTAACCAATAAAAACATAGTTTTAAAATGTTTTGGTTTAAATATTCTGCAGTTTCTGAAAATTTTTGCCAATCCTATAATTTATTATAAACTAAGCTTGGTGGCAAAATAATAGTTTTTTTACGACTCAATTTTATCTTTAATTATTGTTAGTCATTATGACAGCACCCTGATTGTGAAGACCAAAGATGACTCAAAGAAAGCCAATAAAACTTTTAAAAACATATATTTTTGCAACCACACATGGCCCCAGTTACCTAAATTTTTGTATCTATTAAATTTTATTAACACCAATTATAAATGCCTCTTTAATGAATCCATGTTAACCGAGCTAATTTATACTAATTTAAATTTTATTCCCCAAATAAATATTGATTACACAGACTAACGGAACATGACCAGTCAGGTCAATGTGGCAAAAATTCTACAACGGAACCTTTTAAATATTTATTGGTTTGGTCTGTTAGACAACTTTCAGTGGCGTACTTTCATAAGTAAATAATAATCTGTGATACTAACAATAACCTAAAATTATCCAGCCTTATATTTATAATAGCGGATTCCCTTTATTAAATCGCGAAAAAATCGCTCCTCGAGGTTTTAGCAGATCTACACGTTTTAAGGCCAATAAATTACGTAAAACATAGGTTCCTCTTTCCGTCTGTTGAAGTGATTATCAGTCCATCTGTCTTATTGCTGGTCATCTGTTCGAGATTTTCGAGATTTGTCCTAGTGTGGAAAGCAAAAAATATTTTAGTACAAACTGAAAAGACTCAACTAACCAAAATAAGTAAAAAAACTTGATCTCATAAAAAGTTAAACTTATTAGTTACTTACTTTTATTACATACAAAATAACTTATGTCATATTAAAATTTTACAAATAAAATTTAATAACTCATGACAGAAAAGACTGCTTTTATAAAATATTATTATACAATATCGCTTCCCTAAAAATACTTTTCTTTATTATTTCTTGAACTTTACACACACACTCAATAATGCAAGCTCATATTAAAACAAATTTTGGCGACATACCGCGTTGAACATTGTTAAGACAGTTAACATACCGGTTTATTTTGGCCAGAAGCGGTAACGTAGGGGAAGGTGTTATGACGTCAGTATCTGTCATTACTTTGTACCCAGTATCCACCGCTATCGCCACTAGTCGGGAGGAGCGTTCATAATGGTTATGTCAAGTGTAAATTAAAATAATGGAGGATTCACGGCTTTTCTTTTGTTTCGGTTCTTGTAATGTTTTTTTTTTGCTATGGTTTAACGACTATTTGGATTCCAGACTTTTCGATTTAATCAATTAATTTCCAAATAGATGAATTAATGTAAATATATTTAAATCGTAGAGGAAAAGATTTACTTGTTACAGTTGGAAACAGCTATATCTTATTGAATGAAAAATTTGGTTTATATCTTATCTTTTCGATTGATTTCTAAACTCTCCAAAGACCTTACATTTGAATTTAACTTAAACATACGACATACGTAAACCGTTTCGTTTTTGCGAGGATAAGCGGGTTCAGCACGGTTAGAATGGTGGGGGAAAAACTGATATCAACCAGTAGTTAAAAACGGTATGCCGCGAAAAAATCCTTATTGATACATAAATGATATTGCAGATTTTGTACCTAGGTATTTGCAACACAAGTAGGCTTTAAAACAAATGCGATAAAATAATGTAGAGTATAATATTTGACAATGGCACATCAGACTTATTTTACGTCAAAGTTTACACACTTACAGAACCTGCGAAATCTTAATTTTTAAATTTTTCTTGCTTTAAATGTGGAAGAACATACAAAAATGATAAACTATTTAATCGGTTGGTCTCTTTATAGTTATCAAATACATTATAAAGCAATAAAGTTGAGATTTGTAATTTAATTAGTAAATTTTTTCAAGAAAATGTCTTTTTAAATTTTTTAAAACTAACCTCCTTTTTGATATATTAATTTAATTTTTATAATGATTTCCCCAATCGGCGTCTATGAGCCGAATAAAATGTAAATATCGATATTTAGGTTCCTGGATAAGACGAGGCGATCTCCTAAAAAAGTTTTTTAAGAATAATAAAAGTGGAGGATGTTTTTAGTCAGATATCACCCATATAACTTTGCTAAAGTGTTTTTTATATTAGCAAGAAAGCTTTTTCAATTTGTTTTTATCATGAGAGGAAAACCCCAATATGCTATTTTTCTTTTCAATTTTACAAAAATTGTTAAGGAAAATTTGATATACGAAACTGTAATAGCCACGTTTCCGTTTCCCAACTTGCACCTTCTATGTTTGCGGTCACTTAAACAATACAAAACATGAATTTATTTAGAACTAGGATTTAGGTATAGAATAATTATGCTTTTCCAGATTTGTTAAGATTTTTTTTGCATTAACTTGTTACATTTAAAAAATCGTCGATACCGCCATATTTACTTCATCTGTTTATTTTGATTTTATATGAAAAAGTAAATCAATAAAAATAACAATTTGTACGGTGAAGTATTCCTTTAGCAAATGTTTTAAGAAGTATTTTATGGCATATATTCTTAATTTCACGTATATGCTTTTGACTTAACGAAACATAAAGAATAAATTCGTAACAGCAATTTTAGGACTAATTATTATGGGTTTTGGTTGCCTAAGTATAAAAACATTACAAAGTGCTATTAAATTCAGTCTTGTATTTTTTAGTTTAGGTCAGTTTGTCATTATTTTAAAATTTACAAATTATTTTGAAATTAATGCATTTTTAGCAAAAATGTATAGAAAGCTTTTTTGTAGAGAATACAATTTCCTTTTGGAATAATACCTTTAAAAGTTAAAAGCTTTGTAGCAAACTACATGCAAGAAACAAATATTTTAAAAATCGCATTTTTTCCTGTTTTTAAGTTTTTGACCACAACTTTTTTCTAAGACAGAATAGGTATAGGACATTGCTTGAGATATAGATAAGCTTAAGTCAAGATCTTTCAAATGAGCGTAGCTAGAAGTATTTTCATTTAAATTTGACAGAGATATGTTTTTAAAACTTTGTATTATTTTTATTCCGAGATTTCTTTTATATCAGATAATTTTTATTTCTTATAAACAAAAAGTATTTTTATGTACAAAGTATAAAAGTTGTTTTACAACGTTATTTTAATAATAAAACATAGTTTAGTAATGTACAAGAAGACTTTAAATTTTCTAAAATCTAAAAATGGTTTATCGTAGTCATTATTAAAAGAAAATAAAAGTTTATTAAAATTACTTTAAAACTATTGGACATCAAGAGCAATAACCATTTCATGGTCTATACCTATCTGTTTTAATGTCTTCCTTAGGTATTTCAAGATCGCTTGCATTATCGCAATTTACTTTGCTCACTCTTTACGAAAAATGTAATACGTAATACCCAATTTCCTGTCCCTTACAATCTGCTTGACAGCCTTTTAAAAATTTACAAGCAATCTGGCTAGCTAGCAGGACGTTAAGCCCTTTTTCTTAGACTTCCAACCCTATTCAAATAGATTTAATTAACTTATTTCCATTGCTGCAGTTAAAAACAATTAATAATTAACGATGTCTCATTATGAGCATGACGTTATAAAAATTATTTCATGTTTATAAATAATAAAAATAATCTAATATAAAAAAAATCGGCAAAAACTATTAAAAATTTGTAACAAAAAACAATGGTCAAATTTCAATAAAAACACTTTAGCTACACTCACTTTAAAGGTTTTGACGTCAGCTTTCTTTTCGCTAAAGCAACCCTTACCTATTTTGCCTCAGAAAAAAATGTAAAGAAAAATCTAAAAAATAGGAAAAAAATGTATTTTTAATTTTTTTAAAATACTTTTTTGCACTTATTTTGCAGCAAAAATCCGTCTTTAACTTTAAAAAATGTCATTTGATAGAAACTTTATTCTTTAACAAAAAAATCTTCACACACTTTTGCAAAATGCAGAGATTTTAAGATAATTTGGAATTTTTAAAATGATGAGAAAATGGCAAAAAAGGCAAGCCTGAATTTAATAGCAGTTTGTTTTTTTTTATATTCAGGCATTTCAAGAACCATATTCAATCATAAAATTGCTCTATAAGTTACTTTATATAAATATTTTTGCTTATAAGACCCTATCTGTTCTATTGACCTTTTATTGTTAAAACTAGTGCACGTTAAGTATGACTGTATCCTGTTTTTTTTTGCATACAGTGCGTACTTAATTTAATTATGCAAAAAAGCAATATCATTAAAAGTAGGTCCCATATAATATATATGCCTAACAGTGTTCTATTTTTTTCAGATAATGTTCAATAAATTCTACTTTCTGACAGTATGCGGGTTTTGCAACATTATAAATATTCAAGGTAAGATAGTTCAATATTTAAAAAATAAACATGGGAAATATTGCAATGATTACAATTTAAAAATATTTCAAGGAACTTTTAAATTAAATGTACATTGCACAGATCGATGTTTATAAATTATTTCTAAGGTTTTATTAGTTTTATTTATTAAATGGAATTACTTATGGGTTCAATTTTTATGTACATGGTGACTTAGGCTAAAGGTGGTTTTACAGTTAAAAAGTTTACTTGCTGCGATTTATTTAGACAATAAGGCTTTACTAAATTATCACCAAAATAACTAAATAGTTGCAAGCACAATGGGGTAAATATTGGCAAAGGTTTATTTATTAGTTGAATCGTTTATTTCGAGCACACATATTTCTAACTTAATTATTTGAAAAGAGCTCAACATAGACCTAAAATACCTTGTTTAAAAAAAAAATAGGATTTAATAATTTGATGCATGCAAATTAAACTCACAAAAAAATTGGGGACATTTATAATTTTTTTGCCTTACTCAATATGTGACGCCCCTGAATACCAAAAGTTAGATTTCAGAAAGACCGAAAAGCAACATTATTATAAATGAAATTCACTGGCAATCTATCTGTTTTTCGGATGCTAAAAAATAAAAATGGCAATTGTTGTTTTTTAAATAAAATTTCTTAAATTCACTTTATTTTAATGGGTAGCTGACTTTTAAGTAACCGACTTTCTTTTGAGAAGGACCTTGTACAATTTTTCTTTAAAAAATTAAAAAAAATAACTTTCATGTCTTACAAGAACGTATAATATGAATTTATCTTATAGCTACACCAGTGGGATATACCATAAGTCAAGAAGATGGAGAAGTAGTGACAACTACAAATGAAGAATTTAGAGACGACTGGAATTACAAAATCGAACAGAGTAAAATACCGGTACTATCGGCGCTTATAAGAAATCACACTTTACCACCAACGGCTGATGGCAGTACTGTAAGTAGGTATTATTTTATACTTCTATAAACTTTAATAATAATAAGTATTTTCTTGCTATTGCAGTAAAAATTATCCAGCTAACTATTTATTTAAAATTGACAAAAATTTCTCAGAATTTATTTTTTTAATTGATAAGTTGTTGTTTATACTGTTACTCTTTGTATTTTAGAGGTTGTTCAGAGGCATAACAAATTTGCATACAAAATTTAAAAAAATCTACTTAACGATAGAATTATTTTTAACGCCGCGCCGCAATTTACATCGAATCTACCACTCAAATATCACTTTTTTTTTAAACCCATATATTTACTTTATCAACAATATGCCCTTTAATAAAATTTATTTTGATTTAAAAACACCTCGAATTTTTTCCTTTTCCTTAAAAGAATTATCTGCTAAATATATTTTCTCAGAAAAAATAGTTTTGGCGTATACAGTATTGGAAAATAATTCGCGCATAATAGGGAAACAATGTTAATTTTTAGGCATCTGAAACAAACTACCAGTGTACGTTTAATAGAACGTCGGATGAATTATAATAAATTTAGCTGTTCCTGGAAAGTCACCGCTTTGCTTTAGTTTGGCTAGTGGGATTTCCGGTGGCTCGCAGAGTTTTCGTTCATTTTTCTTGGGGCATCCCCCAAAAATTTTTTCGGATATTTACAACAAAATGTGTATCGGCAGAGTTTTAAAGAGCTAGAAACCTTGTTGAAATAAGGGAAAAAAATATTTCAACTTTCTGGTCAAAAAATTTCACCTGAACGGCTCCCGAAATATGAGACAACCTTACAATAGGTTTGGGTATTGTGCAAAAAGTGGTGGATTATTCAAACCCTTATTAAAATGTTTTAGTTCTTTAGATTATTTTTTTTTTCTGTTTTAAAATTATCGTTGTGTTTATTATTGGAATTTTCTTTTTATTTATTTTTTAGATTTTTTTTAACCAATGTGATAAAAAAAACAACAAAAATCTTTTTTTAAATTTTTGTGATAATTTTTCGACAAATTATCGTTTAAAAATTCTCATTTTTGTTGATTCAACGTACACCATCCGATCTCGTTTTAATATTCGAAAATGTCAAAACTATTTGATTTTGTATCAAATCGAAAAAGCCGGAGTAGGTACAGTCCCAACAGTTAAATTAATTCTAGTTCATCGCGACGTTATATTGAAACGTACACTGGTAGATTGGATTTTCAGATGGCTAAAAATTAACATTGAATTCCCTATTATGCGCGATTAATTTTCCAATACTGTATACGATTTAAAATTCACGACTGGCCCTTTAAATTTGTCGTCAGACCAAAACACCGTGTGACTACACAAGTGTTGGGAAGTTCCAATATAGTTTTTTTTGTTTTTTACTTTATTTCATTCAAAGCAAAAACAAAAAATCCATTGCGTTCCTTTATTCCGATTTAAGATAAATCGATTTAGGGTCAATTAAATATGCAACATAATAAATGTAAAAGGTAATTACACCGTCAAAATCTATCGCAATTACCACCAAAAAAAAAACATTTTACAAAAACAGTTGAAGCTCTAAAAACTGTTATCGTTTGAGAAAAACACCTGGTAAGATTATTACCGACTTTTTGAACCAATGCAATAGCTACTATTTTTTGATGTGTTTTTGACAAACAAAAATAAATAAAATAGGCATAGTCTTCTTTTTAAATGAACATCTGAAAATGGAACTTATCCACGAATAAAAATTAAAAGTGTTTCAATATCCAAAGAAGCTCCGCTTGGTATTTTATTTACTTTGCTTTTATATGAGATGTAATATTGGAACCTAGCCCCGGCGGCCCTCTGTCGATCAGGTATTGTGAATATGTGTGGTTATCGCGCTGTGACGTGAATATCGTTTTTGCGGGAAAGTTTTATATTAAAATTTTAAATGCTTGTAACTCTGTTATCAAAGTAAAAAGATACATGTCAGGAGTGTTATTTCGTTTTAAACGGTTATCTTTAGTCAATAAAAAAAATATGTGCAGGGGGCCTATTCTGCCTTTTTTACATTGACAAATTCTAGGCAAGCTAATGCCTTTGTTGTAAATTGCAGAATTGCGAAATTTGCAAAATTATTTTTAAACAAACAGATTATTTAAATTAGAATGGAAAAAATACTCTTTAGCTCTAGTAAGGTCATTCTAGAAAGTAACGAGTACATGACTAGATTTTGTAGAGCTTGGCCGCTCATAAGTAAAGGATGAGTATTGGCTCACTTTTTTCTAGCCAACAAAAATGATTGTTATAAATTTACTACCTTCTTAAATTTGCTTCGAGATGAGAGCCAAGAGAGAGAAGATTTTTGGTCACGTGGGATTTAGACACCGAAATCCATAAAATAGTAAAACAAGACCAACATTTTTTTGTTTGCCTTTGTGGTTTCTACTAAACCTAACTTTTAGAAGTTTCTTGTTAATGAACTAACGTTAAATTTCACACTTTAAAATAAAATGAATTTTAAGCAGTTAATCAAATAAAATAATAAAATACGATTTGTTTTACCCAAATTATGTTTTTTTTTAATTCCCTGTATTAAATAAAAAAAACCTTGTGAAGATGGACACTACTTAATGGGAATTTTAATCTGAGGTATGACAAAATAGGTGATGACATTTGAAATTTTAAAGTTGAGGTGTGGGCGCCTGAAAGGTGACTCCCTCTTTGATTGAAGTATAGTGGTGTTAATTCCTCCTACTTGTATAACATTTGTGCTAAATTAAAATTATTCAACTATTTTATTTTTTAAGATACTTGCACTTAAAATTTTTAAATTCACACTCTGTATAATATGTATTATTGGTATTAAAATCAGATTCAGAATAATGTTTTTATTAAAAAAAACATTTCCATAGAAACCCTAATAACTATTTGTATGTTTTAGGCTAGATTATTATGGGGCCTTGACCAAGAAAAATCTTCCCATTTACCTCAATTTGTGGACAAAGCATTAAAATTACTGAATTTAAAGCAGGTTGCATTTGAAATTGAAAATTCGGTCATGTCAAGAGTTTCGTGCACGGCATGCAGAGCTGGTAAGTTTAATTTTCTTGACAAATCATTTGATAATAACATTAATTTAATGACCGTATAGGAATGTTATTAATTTAACTATACAAATAATTAAGCTGTTATTTATATTATATGTACGGTGGTATTTATGTACGCAGTTAGCTGGGCACACTGGCACTTGTCAAAAAGAGAACTATAAAAGTTGCAAAATTATTAAATCTAAAACAAATTATTCATACAAAACCTTATGTCACAATAGATGTTTAATAGAATGCAAATTACATTTTTTATGGTATGTTATGAACTTGGCACCAGGTTTCGCGAGCTTCACCCGCGTGGTACATTTACAATTCTGCCTGTTTTGTTTTTTCCCGTTTTCGGCGAATATAGCAAAAAATGATTAGGGTGGGTTACATTTTAATGGTTCTAAGTCCATTTATGACGAATTTTTTAACAGACTATTTCTACTTTATTTTTCTGCGTAATCGGAAGACTAATTGCCAACTCCCATTTTAACAACTTCAAAAATGACGATTTTTCTATACAAATACAATCCCCATTTTAACCCTCCAATGGATGTTATTCTAAAAATGTTAAAACAGATCATTTTTAATCGTATTAAACAGCCTACATACCAATTTTGGTACTTCTAAGTCCAGAAATTACCATTTCTTTATACACATTTTTATTCACACTTTTAACCTTTAAAAGGATGGTTTTAAAAATACTACCACTTTTTAGTTTTCTGGGTAAACAGATGCCTAATTACCAATCCCTATTTATATATTGAAAAATGATGATTCTTCTATAGAAACTTTCATTCTCATATTAGCTCCCCTAGGAATAAAATTCCCAAAATATTAAAACAGATCATTTTTAATCGTAATCAATAGCCTACAAACCACCTTCATACTTCTAAGTCAGTTTGACCATTTCTTGGTAACACTTAATTTACAGTGATACTTAAGTGAAAGATTTCGTTTGCACAACAAACACTTAACGGTTAACTGTCACTTAAAACTAAAACTAAGTTAAGCCGAAGATTTCTTTGGCTCAAAAATAAAAAGTTTTATTGTTTTGGTGGTAAAAGCGTTAAATTATTTGTGTTGTGTTTGTGAATATTCAAAATTAATTTAAAATAAATATTTTAAATAATGACCTAATCTTTTTTTAAGGTTAAAAATCTGCAATTGAGAAAATGCATTCTGAAAACTATATAGAAACTTTTTTGTCCAGTGCATTTTGTTTGTTAATTTTGCCGTTTTCGAGTAAACAAATCAAATACATGTCGACAATACGAAGTCAACATTCAATACAATGATAGAATGGAAAAACCATTATGGGTGTAAATTTTAACCCTTTTTCAATGTAACTGATTATTATTATAAATTTTGTTGGAAGAAAGTCTTGGAAAAAAATCAACAACTATCTTAAATTTTATGCCCTTATTCATTTCATTCACATTTAAATTAAAAATATAATAATAAATAAAATTATTCTATTTTTAATTTTCCCAAAAAAGTTCAACAGTCCGTCTATTTAAAAATTTTTTTTGCAATGTTAATAACTTGTATATTATAATCGTGGATTATATTTAATAAAAGAGTTTTTCCCTAACTGAAAAGTTTGGAGCCCTTTTTCTATTTTTTTTTCTCGGTTGCTGCTACTCATTATGAATCCGCACGACAAATAATTAACAAAAACCGTATTTTTGTTAAAAAATAAACTTTAAGAAACGAATTTGAACTTTTTGGGGAACAAAAATTTAATTTTCTGTCAAATCGTCTTCTTCTTTACTAATAATAATGCGGCTCTAGTTACCAAACATCAAAACTGGACAATTTTTACAATGTTGCCAAGCATTTTTAATACTTAACTAAAAAAATAATAAGTGTAACTTGTGCAAAGCTATTAATCGTTAAGGTCAACCTTAATACTAAGTGCTACTTAGTTATTATGAACTTTAAGAGTTAGTGGTGCAAACCGCCGTAAGTATAAAGGTCCATCTTTGTGCAAAATTTCCGGTCAGTGTATACATATATGAATGTACAATGAATTAATAAGTAACCTCTCGCCTTTATACAGTATGCCCACGGATAGACATCCTAATAGAACAAATTGACCAAAAATTTCGTTTTTAGACAAAAAGTAATTCTTGATAAAAAGTTCTGCTTCTCGAAAAAATGTAGTCTACGAGGAGAATTTTTGATTTTTTTATACAGGCTTCCCAAAATTAAAAAAAAACATGAAATACCGTCAAGAATAAAGTAACTTTATTTATCGTTTTAAAGTACAATGGCAAAAAAAGGTTTTAAATCCTATTCAGTGCTTACATAAGAAACGTATTAAACAAAAACATTGCACAACAAAAAGAACTATTATTTATTCAAATACGCCTCATCGTGTTCGACGAATTTTTCAAATTGCCGTCTAATGTGATCATAACTTTTTCTCACCTCCTCAAGGAAAATCATTTGTACTAACTGTAGAACATTATTTTTAATGGGTTGCTGAAAAGTTAATTGCTTTAAATGCTAAAACCTTTTCTTCGAATAAGTTGGATGAACTGGTGTTACAGTACCGGGGACAAATGTAGCTTGGATTCTTTATGTAAGCACTGAATAGGATTTAAATCCTTTTTTTATTTGCTATTTTGCTTTTAAACGATAAATAAAGGTAGTTTATTCTTGATAGTATTTCATGTTTTTTTTATTTTTTGGGTACCCTGTATAAAAAAAATAAAAATTTTCTCGTAGACTACATTTTTTCGAGATGCAGAACTTTTTATCAAGAATGACTTTTTGTCGAAAAACGAAATTTTCGGTCCTTTTGTCCTATTGGGATGTCTATCCGTGGACATACTGTATATAACCAAAAGGGACTTATTCTATTTTACCGTTCTTTTTGAAAACGCGATAGTGCCATCACGGTTATTGTATAAATAATTCTTATCTTCCTAAACTGCGTGGGTAATAAAATTCACAAAACCCACGTTTTAAGGTGAAATAACGTTTGTATCTACGCATAACATTGCTTAACTTTGCCGATCTATCAATAAGCGGCGTTTAAACGCAGCAAAGGTTGATAATATAACTTTCTTCTTGCTTAAACCAAATTGATGTTATAAGGGGCACTATTTTTATATTAAAAAACAATAAAATTACTTTACTGTTTTTTAAAATATTTTTTGCACGCTCAGGTAATATTGCAACTTTACTGGTTAGATTATGTCATCTGTAAGTGATGTTTACAAATTACTGATCGGTAAAAAAATACTTACGGATCAGGAGTAATTTGTAAACATCAAAAATAGAAATATGGAAGACCTTCTCGTACCTTTATTTGGACTTCACGGGAATAATAATAGCAGAACATTCTGCGTTCCAAACATTTTCCAGATCATAAAGTCACTTTCTTGCTGCATTATATCTCACACAAAGCCGAATTAAACCAGCTAAAGTTGACTAATGTGATACTAATGACAAATCATAAATTTCTTGTCATATAATCATAAACCAATATACCAGCCAGGTAGTCAATATTTTGAGCGTGGAAAATCACGGTCAGTAAGGTCTTATTGGTTTCGGTTGTTTTGGAGATCTCGACTGCCTCTCGATCTTTACATACATTCCCAACCAGTAAAGAACACCTAATGACTTTAATACTTAATATACTATTGTTTATAATTTATATACTTTTGCATGCATTCGAACCACTTGTCAAAGCATTTTTTTCATTTTGCTTGAGACACCTTCAAAACATGGTTTTTGAATGCATCAACGGCTTCTTCTACCGACGAAAATCGTTGTCTACGCAAAATATACTTGATATTTGGGAACAAAAAGAAGCCATTTGGGGAGAAACTAGGACTGCACGGCAAATTACCAATGAATTTGATTTGCTGAGTACTCAAATACTGGATTGTAGACGAGATATGTGACAGCTGGCATTGTATTGATGAAGAATGATCTGACGTCGCTTGTTTGTTTCCTTTGTTTGTGTACCATTCAGAATTGACCGTTTGATGTTTCTCTAAAGCCAACGCACAGATCCATAATTCGTCACCTGTTAGAATCTTATGTACTCCTTTGGAAGCAGCGCCATTATTTTTGTAGTATTTGTGTGTACCAATTGATCAGAGCATCTTTGTGAGATTTTGGCCTATTATGTGGTATCACAAACATTTTCATGCAATATTTTAAATATTCTGGTGGAATCGAACTAACTAAGGCATCCCAAGGTTGCTTTAATTTCACTGTATGTCACATGACGATTTTCCATTATTAGTTTTTGCACAGCATCAATGTTTTTTGTTACAACCAGTGACTTTGGACGATCTTTACGAGTTTCTTCGGTGAGTGAACAGCACGATTAAATTCGTTGTATCAACTTTATTCACTCTAAAGGGTCTTCATTGCCAAAAATGGAAGTAACTTGATCGATGCACTCCAGTTTCGATAGTCCACATCGTAATAAATCATTAAACGACATTTTCTACAAGTTTTTTTTTCACTGTGGCCCAATTTTTAAGTAACTGTAAACAACACAACGCTCTTAAATACCGAAACGTTCTTAAGTAGGTTGTGGTCAAAAATTTTAAAATTCATATGGCATTTAAGAACACTTAGTGTTGCCAGAGCCTATAATATAAGTAGTGCCCTTTATATTTTCACACAGAATCACATCTTGAACCTTGTATATCATCAGAAAAAATTGTCTGCAGTATTATTTTTCAAATTTAAATGTTAATAACTTAAAAATTATAATTCCTTGCGTAAAAAACCCGTATAATGGAAATCATCTAAAATAATCATTTATAAAATAAATGATGAAACGAAAAAATCTCGCTAAAGGTGAGTATGACATACAAATTGCTTAATTTACGCCTTTATTATCTGTTCTTTTTTTCCATGACAATGCAATACGTTTATTTTTTAGGTGCGGGACTTCTACAACATTATACAAAAACAGGAAAGTCCGAAAAAGAAATCTAAGAAAACAATTTACCAATTCTGTGTTAATTTAAAAATACAGTCACCGAGAGTTTGTGAAGGCATCACACAATTATTTGCTGGGGAGGTTATTTATGTTTTAGGAAAAGTAGATATAGGTAAGATACCACTGATTATTAAGCACATATCAATTTTAATAAAAATACAACTCATAAATTTTAGTGTTATTTTAACTAAATTTAAATTTACATTCCACCTATAAAAATAACAAAATATTTATACCTTTGTAGTACATCATTTTCGGGGAGATTGAAAAACAAAATAATTCAAACTACTTTCTCGACAAGTTTTCCAACCATCAAATGACTCCCTGAAATGAAAAAATTTTATACTCCGACCTTTTTAAACTGTCAACTGAATTTTTCCAAAAAAAAAAAAAGTATAAAAAGGTGGCAGTAAGTATTTCAATTGAAAATACAAATAAATCGGATGCGGAGGGGGTTTGCAGATTAGCATTCAAAGCGTTCCCGGGGCCGGAGGTTTCCCCCAATAATGCTCCCCCTTTCTTGGCTGGCCAAAAATTAAGGCAGTTTTTCCATAAAGGTAATTTGAATTTTTGAGTAGGGAATTTTTAAATTAAATTTTTTGGTAATTGAAATACATTTTCTAAGTTTTTTTCAATTTACTTTAAATTTTAATTTTTAATTTAATTAAATTTTCTTAAGTAATTGAAATTACTTTGGCCATTTTTGTGATAATCAATTAACCCGAAATTTTTCGATTTTTAATAATTCAAAAATTTAAAATTTAGGATTCCAAATAACCTGTTTACCCTTTTCAAAAAAGAGTAATTAAATTAAAGTAATCCAATTTTAAACAAAGCAAATTAAATCGATTTTTCCAAATTTTTTATTTTATTACCGAACTTTGGGTTTAAAACATTACCATATAGCTAATTTATCTAATCTCTTAATTGTCCTTTTTTGGTGCATAAATAAATGTTTGATCCAAATTTAAACTATTGTTTGTATTATTTTGCTTTGTTTTAATATAAATGAATTATTTACGATTATAATGACGGTAGCCATGGTGGTAAAAGTATGTCACTCTTTTCCTGTTTACTTGCACTGGTTATAAATTAGTTTTATGTGCGAGTTTTTCTACGTATTAAGAGGGTTTAAACGCTCTTTATGATTTTTAAATTACATTTTTTCTTTATTAAGGATATTTTAAGCAATATCGTATTTAACAGAAAACCAGTAACGCATTCTTAAGGAGATAAGTAAGGAAGTATTTGGTATACTTAAAAAATCATTATTTTTTTTTATTTTTTTGGTTTGTGAAAATTCACATATAAAAAGATTAGGTATAACATAATTTCTAATTTAATGCAGCTTTCACATTATAAATTATTTGACGTGGGAGCAATGCCTGGTATTGCTACCAGTCCAACTTATTTAAATATATTTCTGACATTGCCAAAAATAGTTCAAGAAATAAAATACAAATTTAAACTTGAAAACTTATTTCTATCAAAAAATTAAGTAATGCAATATTATTAAGAATGAATAATATTCAAAAAAAAATAATAATTATAATAATAATAATAATAATTTGATTACGAGCCAAGGCAAAACATTATAATTTACTAATTTTCCACAAAATAGTGTTAATTAGTTTCTACCTTGAACCCCCAATAAAAATATTATTTTTATTATAGGTCCTGACGAAATTTGTAGTTTTGTTATCGGCGATGCTTGTGGAGATGTTTATAATCCGTATCACGAATGGGAAGTAATGTTTCCGCCTGTTCCGAAACCAACACCGGTTGAACCAAAAATACCCGAGGTAAAAATATGTTTTTACTGGTACCATGCATAACCAGGGTAACTCAGAGCTTAACACCAAATTATAAAGGTGATGTCCACATTAGCGCTCGGCTAATTTTGGTGCACATTGTTCGTTGTCGCACACTGTTAACAGTAATGTTTAGGCGTTTTAATAACTCTTCAATTGTATCTTCTCTAGTAAAGTACCTAATTTATTTTAAACCTTTAAACGTCTCTAAGTTGATATAAATATAATTGTTTTGACGATTCTTAACACAAAAACCTAAATAAACAAAAGAACAAACTTTAAATACAATCAGTGGCAGCTTTAGGATTTTCATTTTTTTTATCCAGAAATGAACCATGGGACCCATACCAAATATGTACCAGATGCTATTGATCTCATTTTGGTAGTGAAAATTCTTATTTTGAAATTTGCGAAAATACTTTTTTTTTTGGGTGCCCAACACTGGTTTAAAAGCCACAATAAGCAGAAACAATATATTGGCTTATAATATGCCGCTTCCTGCAGGAGTCAGTCAAAACATCTCTCACCACAACACACGCAGGTGGTCGCAGCTAAAATGTTTTTGTTTATTTACAAAAAGGATTAAAATATTTATCTATACAACTTTTAGCCCACCGAAAGCCGCTGATAAAAGTAAATTTATCAATATTTTCCATTATATTTTCTCGTAATTATTATTTTTTTAAAATTTCAGATAGTTTTTAGTTTTAATGAATTTTTAATTTTTGTTTCTGTGTAATATGTATGCTATTGGTGTGAAAAACCAATCAGATATGACTTTTATTAAATTTAAGTTCCCATTATTGAACGTATAAATTAAAACTGAAGTTTAAGTACAAAAAAAGTAAAAATATAATTGTTCAACGTTCTTGGCGTATTTTTGTTCATACGCGATTTTTTTTTCAAATAATTTTTATGGATTACGTTACTACATCTCAAGGGATAAGTAATTATGACATAAAATATTTTGTATGTTCAAACTTTAAAATGGCTATTTTTTCCACTCTTGAACCACCAAAAAAAATCGACATTTTAAAAGTAAATCCCAAATTTCGCAAAGTTACTGTGTGTTTTTTTTTAAACCATATCCAGTTATTTTTTTACTCCATAATTTAAAAAAAAATGAAGATATTTTATATTATGATCAAATTCACGAACAAAATACAAAAAAGGATTTCCTTTTAAAAGCCTGATTTTTACCTGGAAGGCACCAAAAAAACTAACTTTTTTTCGTAAATTTCAAAATGAATTTCTTTGTACTTTGTGTTCTCCTTAAAGACAACAGCATCTGGTACATATTTGGTGTGGGTCCTATGTCTTACTTTTAAATAAAAAATTTGAAAATCCTAGAGCCGCCACTGAACACAATCAAAACAAATAACTACTAAATAAGTATGCAAAAGTTCTAAATGCAAAGTCTTTGCTTAAACGCCAGTCAATTACCAAAAGCGCATCGACAGTTTAAAACGATGCTGTTAAACATCCTATTTTAAGTTCAGGGGATTCGCGGCCCAGTTGTTACAGTCGCCAAACTATGTAAATAAGCAATTGTAAAACTGAGTTTCATTTTTTTTTTCGTTGGTATCAACTAAGTTGACCAGTATACTCTTAAAATTTTAAGGATAATTTTTGAATCACCCTGTATGTGTACAAAATAATAATAAAATTATGTCAGTGCACTGAGTATACATAATATAAATACCTTAAATTCATACATTCACAAACAAGTGTACTATTGTAATAGGGACATAAAAATTAAACTATGTTTATTTAAGTTCCGTTAATGACTGTTAGTTAGTTAATAATTAAATAGTTTCTTTTACTACCTATCAACAGTAAATGACCTAATTTTCTATTGTTTCCTTTAGCCCAACGCTCTTACTTTTAAAGTTCTGCATCTATCAGACACACATTATGACCCGTACTACATGGAAGGTGCCAATGCAGACTGTTCTGAACCTCTATGTTGTAGACTAACTAATGGACCTGCTTTATCTAAAGATTCAGCAGCAGGAAAGTAAGTCCCTATTCCATTTCTTTTGGTTTTTATTACTGCTAGAAAAATATTATCCAGGCAGGCATTTTTACTTAGTACAAGAAATTTAAAGTCTTATAATTTGGTTTTTGTTAGTAAAAACATTTTTGCAGACATATCTTTAAACACGGTATTTATTCCATTATTCTTTTGCGTTTTTTTTATCACGCCTCATAAATGAAAAAACATACTTAGCCTTGATTTTTATTACTCAATGTTTAAAAAGGAACAATATTAGTGGTTTAAATTTTTTAACAGTGTAGTGTTCTATACATAAACGCCTAAAATATTTTATACTTATGCAATTTTTATAAACTTATTTTTAATTGAATCGAACATAAAATTAAAATATTTAGAAGCATGATTTCTCTAAGAAAAAATACTACAGGAAATCTCAGCTTTTTGTCGACAAACTATATCATACTTGAAAACGGTTTTTAAATTAAATATTTCTTAATTTAATTATAAAATACATATTAAAGATAAAATCAAATATATGTTTAGATTTTTAGATAAACAAATAAATCTTAACTGCATTTACAATGTTTCGATTTTGTTTTGTATTTTTAGATGGGGTGACTACAGAAAATGCGATACTCCAAAGATAACTGTCGATAATATGTTACAGCACATTCAAGATACTCATCCTGTAAGTATCAAGTTGGTATAAAGGAAATTTATAATGAAATATAAATTAAAACTTCACACTATAAATATCATTGTTCATAAATTTCTACACCACCTACTTGCATCTCGATTATGACTTTTGTGGGTAATTTTTTTCTTTTGTCCGTACTATTTAGAAATTTATATGTATTTTTTGATACAAAACAAGGTTTTCTATTAGGTGTTTCAACGATTCTATTACTTTTAAAAGATTAAGAATAATCCACCGCATTTAAACGTTTTCGTCAATATCTAAATTAAAAAAAAAACAGTTTTAGTTTAGCACTTTTAAATAAATAACCGGTTTTAATTAACTTTTTTATTATATACTCTTAAAGCTAAGTGCCTTTAAACATATCCTAGATAAATTACAAATAAGCTCCATATATATATATATATATATATATATATATATATATATATATATATATCTATATATATATATATATATCTATATATATATATATATATATATATATATATATATATATATATATTATATATATATATATATATATATATATATATATATATATATATATATATATATATATATATATATATATATATATATATATATATATATATATATATATATATATATATATATATATATATATATATACAGGGTGCCCCAGAATATGTGGGCAATCTCTCGGAATCCAATAGAAAACCTAAAATATTATGACAAGTTCCCATAAACTTTTTTCCTATGAGCCCCCTACGGAGATACAGGTACATAACGGACGCCCCTGAAAATCGTTTTTGTTTAAATGACTTTAAATCTAGACGTATTTAATATTTTTTTAATATGATGGTTACGGGATAAGTCTTCTTAAAATGAACCCATTAAATTTGGCTTATTTGTTTGCCAGGGACGGACTAGTCTGACACAATAAAGCAATTTTTTAACACCCTGTATGATAAAGGCTCAACAATATTATTTTTGGATAGCTTTAATCTTAAACTTTGATTCACATCGATAAAATCAACTGTTTACGAGAAAATAAAATATCATGATTGGAATTTTTTTAAAATTATACAGGTGTTTTCTAATTGTACGCGAATTTAAATCAATTTTTGGGTCCATTTTAAGAAAAAAATTTCATAAAACCATGTTCTAAACGTCTTAACTTTGAGATACAGGGTTAAAATTTTCAAAAATAAATAATTTATTATTAAAATTTGTAATACCCCTTTAGATATTTTAATGATATTTGCATAATGTAAATGTATCATGTATGCCATATTATTTTATTTCTCGTACACAGTTAATTTTATCGATGTCAATCAAGAGTACCTTTTTTTTAGTTTAAGGTTGAAGCTATCTAAAAATAATATTGTTGAGCCTTTATCATACAGGGTGATTAAAAAATTGCTATTATTGTATCTAGTAACCATCCGTAACCATCATATTAAAAAAATATTAAATTACGCCTGGTATTTTAAAAGTTATTTAAACAAAAACATTTTCAGGGGCCTTCGTTATTGACCTGTATCTCCGTAGGGGAAGCTCGGGGAAAAAAGTTTATGGGAACTTATCATAATATTTTAAGGTTTCATTAGATCCGAGAGATTGCCCACATATTCTGGGACACCCTTTTATATATATATATATATATATATATATATATATATATATATATATATATATATATATATATATATATATATATATATATATATATATATAAACATTTTCCCTCTTAATTGGTTAACCCTATATATTTTGTTAATATTAAGGACATAGACTACATACTCTGGACCGGAGATTTACCACCACATGATATTTGGAACCAAACTAGAGAAGAAAACCTAAAAATTTTAAAAGAAACGGTAAAACAGATGTCTGAAATGTTTCCTGGGATTCCGATATTTCCTGCTCTGGGTAATCACGAAGCCGCTCCAGTTAACAGGTATGTATATTTTATTCCTATTCCAAAATTAAAAAATAATTACACACTGGCCAACAAAAATTAAATGTATGCTAGAACAAAAATCTATCGCCATAAAACTGCCCTTAATTATTGATGAAAAAAATATTACAAGCTTGTGTATGAAGGGTTGACACTTGATTGTGACAAAAAATAAAACGTATAACAGGAATGTGTCATGATTAACAAAACAACAATTATTGTTTTTTGCCCTACTCGAATATTATTATTTCATAATACCATAGTTACCAGACACTTTAAATGGTATATAATACCCCAGGGCATTAAAGAAGTTAATAATGCCCTCAGTATTAAGAGAAATAAATAGGAACAATCAAAGTAAGAACTTTTTATTAAGGAAAAAACCTATTTATTATTTATATTAAAGGAACAGTAAAAACGAAATTACCGGATTTTGATAAGTCAATGTTTTCTATTATTTCGTGATTTGCACACACAGAAATTGACGACGATTGAAAGTTTTTGGTCTCGTTTCGGGCTTGTATCAATTTGAAATTTTGTTTTGTAAGACATACTGTCTTCCTATTATTGATTGAAATATCCCCAACAAAGTTGCAGAGGTTTAAAAATGACCAGTATATTTGTCCGCGTCGCTAAAACTCAGGATTTTTCAATAATGGAAGGAACCAGGCTATGGTGTTTTTCCCCAAATGGCTGGGAAAACAACACTGTTACTAAAAAAAAATCTATTGATGTTGCGGTTCATCGGGGGAAAGACCAATAAGTTTTAGTAGTTATTTCTCATTAACATTTATGCAGACACGCTTTTTATCGTTCTTTGTTTCGGGAATATTATCTATTACTACGGATCCCCCATCCTCTATATGTTCAACCAACATATTAACTAGCTCTTGGCGGCTACACCCACCAAACACACCAAATAACAGAGCCACTTTGTACATCAAAAAAGTTTCATTGGAAGCTTTACGGATAAATTTCAGCATTTTTTTTAAGCCAAAATTTTCCATTTCTTTGCTTCATATCATTTGGATCCTTGCTTTAGATGCTGGCAAACCTTGCAATATTTTGCAATGTCTATATTTTTATTAACAATTAATGTCTTCTTTAACAGTGATAATCTCGTTCATAGGGAATTAGGAGTGAATGTTCCAGACTATAATCGATATTATTTATTATTAACAGCAGCAATTTTAACATAACAATTCCTGGAAATATCCAGGTAGCACCGTCTCGTTGATAATTTTTACAATATTATTTTTTATCCAATTTCCAAACCTTTTATGTCCTTTATTATATGCGTCTTTAGACTTCTTTGGGATAAGATTATTTAATGCTTTGTTAGCATTTACAGCAATTTTATCCGGAATCAACGGAAAATCCATTATTTTATATGAATTTCAGTTTTGGCTTTGACACAGCACAACCAAACATGACCTTTTTTATTTACAACTATATAGATAAAAAAAAATTTGTGATTTTTATTT